>JAECUM010000642.1:0-14141 GCA_016617855.1 Megalonaias nervosa
TTTAACGTATTTTTTAGGCCTGTCATCGTACAAATGAGGAAAACCACCTCCAACATAAGTTAATCTTTTCTGTTTTTGCGAGTTGACATTTTAACAGTTTCAACAGGTTTTGGATAAAGACTTATTTCAACGGTTTGTTGTTCAGCAGCGGTTTGTCTCAGGGTTTTTTCTTTCTCTAGATTTTCTTCAAGCAATTTTTATTAGAATATTTTAAATCCTAATATCGCTACCAAGCTCTTCTATTTTATCAACAAGCTTATTGCGAGAATATTTTGCCTCATCATATAAATTAGATTCACCCGAGTCTGTTTTTTGATTTATATTCTTAGAGAGGTTTTTCATGACTTCGGCGCGCCTCCAGATATCATATACTCGAGCTAGCCCAATTTTGTAATCGCTTGAAATCCTCGTGGCTGGTTTAAGAAAGCTCATGTTTATTATATTTTTTTTTATCTTGCGGTGTCAAATATGTAATCGCAGGCATGGTATAATTAATAAAAATAAAAATAACAAAAATAAAAAAAAAATAGTAATTCCAGCGTTTTATCGTAATTGTGAAAAATCATTTTAGGCCTTATTTAGCCAATAATGTTTTTAATGTTTATTCAACAAAATTCAGTCTTTAAAGTCATCATTGTTTTAAGCCTTATTTTGTCTAATAATTGTTTTTCATGTGGGCCTGTTTTTAATGTTTGTTTAACGAATTTCTCGCCTTAAGGACATCATTGTTTTTAAGCCTTATTTTGTCTAATAATTATCTTTTGCAATGGGCCTGTTTTTAATGTTTATTCAGCGAATTAAGTCTTTCATGTGGGGCCTGTTTTTAATGTTTATTTATGCAAATTAAGACCAACAAGCAACATTGATTTTTTAACCTTATTTGGCAGATTTGACTTAATTTATAATTATGTTGGAAAAATGAAATAAAAATATGCTGAGTAAATATATCATCGCTTTTTACTAAAACCCACAGACATTTCTTAAGTAATTTATTTCAGTAGTGCTTACTGTAATTTCTAGAGGTATCTGGGGTTTTAGTAAAAAGCGATGAACGAGTGCTAAAGTTGCAACTTGAACATGAAAAATTAACCGGCATCAAACCTAAATATACTAAAACTAATAAAGAATTGCTTGAGCTTGAAAAAGCCATCTTAGATATTTATAAAGAAAAAGCTAAAATAATAGCTGAGACTAAAATTATCATACCTAAGCCTGAAAATGCTCTTAAGCCAGTTGTTGTTAAAGAAATCGAATCATCATTTGCTGGTTTCAGTAAAAGTTTCAAAATACCCGTAGATAGACCTGTTGAGATTTTGTTGAAAGAAGCCATTCAATATATTATTAAAAACTTTCCTTGGCCATCTAAATTGCTTGTAAGTATGTTAGTACGTTTTCAGCACGCGGTTGATCCTGATAAGCATGCCCGTCCTTAAATGAAGCAAAACCGGTTATTATCCTCGCTGAGTCTGAAATTTCTGAAATAATCGCTAAAATCTCTCAAGAGCTTGAAAATGCCATTGATGAATATACTAGAACTGGATCAGGTTGGATAGTATTAGCGAAAGAATTTTTATTAATACATAGGAAAATTTGTTAAGTTACCCAAAGCCATTATAGATTCTCAGTGTTGCATTAATGTCGTTAGAGATGATGATAAATGTCTCATGTGGAGTATTCTTGCGCACTTGTTCCCAGCGGATGATCACCCTGGTAGAGTTTCAAATTACATCAAGCATGTTTCAAAACTAAATCTAGATGGTATTAATATCCCAACTTCGATCAAGCAATTATCTAAGATTGAAAGCCAAAATCTTGAGTTGATTCCAGATGGTATTAATGTTTTCGGACTCGATAGTACCTGCAAACTTTACCCGGTTAGAATATCGCTACATGCTGGAATTAGGACAATAAACCTGTTGATGTATCATAAACATTTCTCGCTGATAAAGAACTTTAACGGGCTCGCTGGAAAACAATATAGCAAGAGCAAGAATAAATTATACTTTTGTTATAAATGTCTGCACGGTTTTACAAGCTTGGACGGCTACAAGAACATGAAAAATATTGTATTTATAATCAAAGAACAAATTTACCGAATAAGGAAAATAGATTACTAAAGTTTAATAAGTTTAAGAAAAGCACAACAGTGTCATTTAGAATTACATATGATTTTGACTCAGTTTTGGAGCCAATTACAGCTTGCAGTCAGACTGAAAGTTCTCAAGAAAACAATCAACAAGAAAAATCTCAAGATCAACCTGATTCTAAGACAGTTAAAATTCATGATCATGAACCAGTTGCGGTCGCTTATAAGACTACTTGTATTATTGACCCGAGGCTTAGCGAATCAGTTAAAATTTATAGAAAAACTAAAGACTCTGATGAAGATCCTGCAGTTTGGTTGATTAAAAATCTATTTATTGAGGCTAATAATATTTATCAAAAACTTTCTGTGCGGTCTGAGGTTAAAATAACGCATGAACAATACTTAGAATATAATAAAACGCGGTGCTGTCACATTTGCAATCAGGGTTTTGGTCAGAAAGTAGAAAGCAAGAAAAGTGAGAACAAGCAAAGTACGGTTATAGAATCAGCAATTCCTGCCTCTGAAGCAAACAATCAAAAAGCAAAATCAAAGTCAAAACCCGTTAAAGTTAAAGATCTCACAAAAACTGTTGATTATTGTTATATAACAGGTAATTATTTAGGAGCAGCTCATAAAGATTGTAAAGATGATTTTCATAAAGTAAACATAATTCCTTGTGTCGCGCATAATTTTCGAGGTTATGATAGCCACTTTATAATTACCGTGTTAGGTCATCCTGAGATCGTTGAATTATGTAACAACAAGAAGATTGGCGCGATTCCTAATAATGTTGAAACATTTATGTCTGTAACTGTTGGTTCGCTCACATTCATCGATAGCATGCAATTTATGGCTTCTTCGTTAGATGCACTCGCGAAAAACTGTAGTGCTTTTACATCGTTGGAAGAATATTTTAATGATAATTCTAGCTTGATGAAAAAGAAAGGAATTTTCCCGTATGAGTATATCGATAGTATTGCTGTTCTTGATGAAACATGTTTGCCAAGCAAGGATAAATTCTATTCGAAACTTACTGGAGAAAATATTTCTGATGATGACTATAAACACGCTCAAAATGTATGGACAAGGTTTGGTTGTAAAACTCTCGGTGATTACATGGATATCTATCTTGCTCAAGATGTATTATTGCTTGATGATATATTTCAAAGTTTTAGAAAGACCTCACTTGGTAAATATAAATTAGATCCCGCTTGGTATTTTTCAAGTCCAGGGTTGTCATGGGACGCTTTATATAAGATAACAAACACGGTAACAGAGTTGATAACCGACGGCAACATTGATATGTATAACTTTTTCGAGCAGGCGATTCGTGGCGGAATATCAGTCATAAGTCATAAACATGCACAAGCTAACAATAAATATTTACCGGATTATGATCCCAGTCAGCAAACTAGCTATATTATTTATCTGGATACAAATGCGCTTTATAGCTGGGCGATGTCGCAGTCAATGCCACATGGTGTTGATAGATGGGTTACTGCAAGAGAATTTGGTGAAGATACTGACAGCGCTAAGAAAGATTTATCTGATGCTGATCATACTTATTATCTCGAAGTTGACGTTGATTATCCTGAGTCGCTGCATGATTTACATAATGATTATCCGTTTTTGCCTGAAAGAATGTTGATCCCGGATTCGTTGTTGTCACAAGAGCAGTTAGAGGCTAGGAAAAGTTATGGTGGAAAACCTTGTATGGTATCAAAGTTAGTTCCAAATCTACTTAACAAAAAGAATTATATCTGTCATTATAAAAATCTTCAACATGGATTAATAGTGACTAAAATTCATAGAATATTGCGTGTAAGACAGTCAAAATGGATGCAGCCGTATATAAAGTTTAATAATGATATGAGAACAGCAGCGACAACAGATTTCGAGAAGGACTTCTTTAAGCTTATGAATAACTCTGTCTTTGGTAAAACCATGGAGAATATTCGAAAACGCGTTGATATTGAAATTGTTAACTCGGAAGCGCGGTTAAGCAAATTAGTAGCTTCAGATAGCTTTGCTGGATTAGTTCGTGTCAATGAAAATTTATCCCTTGTTAAGAAACACAAAACTAATGTAAAGTTGAATAAACCGATATTTGTTGGCGCGAGTGTTTTAGAAGTATCAAAGACGCTTATGTATGAGTTTCATTATGATTTTGTTAAGAAAATATGGCCTCAGTCTAAGTTATTATTTACAGATACTGATTCGCTAGTTTATCAAGTATTTACTGAAGACGTGTACAAGGACATCTATGAGAACAAGGACAAGTTTGATTTATCTGACATTGCTCGAGATTCTCCGTTTACCGATCCAGTTAATAAGAAAGTTATGGGAAAGATGAAGGATGAGTTTTGATTTAGGCCAGTATCTGAATTCGTTGGTCTTAGAAGCAAAATGTATTCGTTGAAGACAGCTTATAGTAAAGAAATGAAGAAGTTAAAAGGTATTAACAAAAATGTAGTTAAGAATGAAATCAAGCATAGTGATTATATCAATGTGTTGCGAACCTCATGCAAGCGCACTGCGACCATGTACAAGCTTAATCTATTTTGCATTCAGTTTGATTGTTTTTAGTTTGATTGTTTTCAGTTTGATTGTTTTCATCAACAGTTAAAACCGTCTCATGCTTTCATCAACAGTTAAAATCATCTCATGCTTTCATCAACAGTTAAAATCGTCTCATGCTTTCATCAACAGTTAAAAGTCGGCTCATGTTTTCAGAGTTTATTAAGCAACAATTTACTAAGTTATTTTAATTTGAACACAAAAGTAATTCTATATAAAAATGTAGTCCTACAAGCTTTATCATTTTGGCTTACTGTGATTTCATCATTCTTTTTTTTAGCTTTCTTGTGTTTAGTCTGCGGTTTTATCTTGATTGTTTCTGGTGTGTTTTGAGGCTTTATAATACACTGAGATGATGCATTAAGACTGTTAATTAGTCTTGTATATACATCTGTTTTAGGCTCATTCATCCATTTCCTTAGTATTTCTTCATCGCGCTTATTTTTTTATCTTATAACAAATCCACAATGATCCATCTGATCTACGAATAAGTTTATGTGGTCCGATGCATTTTTGTTTTACTTGCAGACCAAGTGAAGCGTACAACACTGAATCGAACTTAACCATGACTTTCTCAGTTAAATTAAATGCAAATACTTTTATACATTTTGGAATGATAACTTCACAGTCTTTTATTGTATAAGATTTAGTTGGTATATATGGCTTATTAAGTAATGAATATAAAATTATATTGTCACACATTTTATTTTACTTTATATATTTTTAATTATGCTGTAAATAACTCTGTTTTAGGTTTTTAGTCTTACTTGATAGAAGCCTTTCTTTCACTTTTTGCTTAACTGGTTCTACTTACTCAAAGTTGTAGCTTGTTTTAGACTGTTTTGAGGTCTTGTAGGATGGAGCTGAGGTTTTACTACGTTTTATGGATGATAATCTACTAAAAGCCTGATATTTTTGATTTTTATTGGGATAGAAGCCTTTTTAGGTTGTTTTGAGGCATTCTAGGATGGAGTGGCTCCATAACCCCTTTTTCTTATACTACTGCGTATAAAAACAAAGATTTACAACAACGGCATCTCGCAGATGTGAAGTTGATTCATGTGTTAAATTCTATACCTGATAAATCTCTCAGAGAGAAACTTGCTAGTTTTCTAGTGAAATCTGCTATGAAGGGTAAACTAATGCTAGGGGCTGGTAATTAATTATTACCGGCTCGTTTTCCACCAATGAGGACTTCTAGTCGTTCAACATCGGCAAGGACGTTATCGGTTGTATTTGTATTAATACCACTTCCAGTTGCACCAGGAACGTCCTGATCTTTTTCTTCCTCAATTATTGGTTTAATAATTTTCCGTGGTGATTGTTGATATAGTAAATTTTTAGCATGACTGAATGCTTTATTAATGTATTCAGTATAATCCGGATCGTTTTGTCGAACAGATTTAAGTCTTCTGTGTATACGATATATCCATCTGTACCATTTTTCATTATCTGTTACTTCCCGAATATAATCGGTTTTTAAATAATCATTTTTATGAAAAAAACTTTCCGCAGCAAATTCATGTAATTATTCGTTTTTAACAGATCGAATATATTCGATAGATCTTGGATAAAATTTATCAGTCATATCAGTCCTGATTCTTGATTTTCTTGATTCTGGTTGTGGTTGTTGTATTTGTTCTTTTATTTCACCTATTTCAGCACGAGCTTGGTCAATTCCTTCAAGTATTTCTTGCGTTGGTTGAGCGGCAGCTATTTCACCTTAAAGTTCTCGTAGAATTTTTTTTGTTTTCTTAGTTCGCTCTGCTATTTTTCCAGTTGCTTCAGCGGTTTTTTCCAACGCGGGAAGAAGACCTTTAGTAGTCTTTGTGACAGGTTTAAATAATTCTTCTGCACCTTCTGCAAATTCTACTTGAGACTCCTGACGAGCCTGTAATATTTGTATGACAGCATCTCTCAGGAGCAAATATTTCCTGATTACCTCTAGTCGCTCTCGAGCTAATCTTGCTGAATGAGCTTCACCAATCATTATTGATATAACGATAATTTAATTACAGCAGCAGAGAGGGTGTTCCGAAAAAAATTGCGAGCACGAGTACATAAACGAACACTCACAAAATTTTATAAACACTGGTGTCAACGGCGAAGTAACAGCGCAAACTAACCCCGTAGAGAAAATCTAGATTCGGTTAGAGGTTTCAGTTTGGCGTTATTGACCCTTTTTTCTTTTTTTTTCATGTGAAGCTTTATTTTTAAGACAAATTTTGCTCAAAAAATATTGTGTAGGGTTCACCCTCTCTGCTGCTCAGTCTGGTAGAACAATTTGACGCCCGCGCCCAGCGGCCCATATCATATCGTTTCTAGCTTCACACTCATGTTGTTCCATGCAGAAACGTAGTTATTGAGGGACTACAGATTATTCCTCAAAACCAAATTGTTCATCTCAAGAGCAAACGGCTTGTTGAGTTAATGGCCATATCCCCGAACCGTTTGGCGGAAGAAGCTGTCCATATTTTTAGCATCCAGCGAGCTATAATGCTCGTTTTGTTTATTCAGTAGACTCAAGTTTTATGGTGGTTGCTTCAAACGGAGTTGATATTTCAGCGAGATTATTTCTCTTTTCTTGCAGGCACTCCACACAGAGGCTGTGCACGAGGTCGATATTTGCTACTATGCGTGAAATAACTTTGATCATGCTGATCTCTTCATACGCTGAAAGAAAATGCTGTACATCTTGGATTTCAGACAGACAGACGAACTCGGCCGTTGGCTCAGTAGATCATTCATCTTTAAACTAATCTACAACCTTCTTTTGGCGCAGCACCAGAGTGAGTTCTCGTTCTCTCTTACCGTAGAGACTGCATCTTGCGATAGACATCGACAGTCTCATTCTTGGGGCCCCGAGTGGCCGAGTGGTTTAAAGCGCTCTTCGTTACGGATCACTGCCATCTCACCTCTGTCTGCGTGGGTTCGAGTCTAGGATTCGGCGAATGTGGATATGTGAGAAAGCTTGCCAGTAGCTTCTCGTGGGTCGGTGGTTCTTTTCGGGGATTTCCCGGTTTCTTCCTCCACAGTAGTATAGTGGGGTACCGTAGCGACAATGGGAATTAGCATTACAGACCCCCCCTGGGCCAGTATAGCGACAAGAAATAAAATCTCACCCTGGGCCTGTATAGCGACAATGGAAAATTGAGTAGAGGGACTAGAACACCCTGGGCCTGTATAGCGACAATGGAAATTTTGTAGAGCGGCGACTAGGAGACTGTGGGTTTGTAGAGCGATAAGCGACAGGTGGCATGACGTCACACTGGTAACAATGTAGCAAAAAGAGAAGTACTGTGACGTCAGGCTACCTGAGAGAGGGCTATAGACAAACACGAATCAAGAGCGTTCGTGTTTCTTTTTTTTTAGTAGAGGAAGGGTTTTATATATATATATATATATATATATATATATATATATATATATATATATATATATATATATATTCGTTTAGGGGGAGACCAAATGAAAATTAAGATCTTTTCGAGGCATTGGAAGTGGCCCTGAAAAGGGCCGTTGTTTGTTATGTGATGTTAACACTATTCCGTTAACATACAGGACATCGCATAGGTCTTCTTTTCTTCCTCAAATTTCTCAAAGTTTGTCTTAAACTGTGTCTCACTTCTGGTCCGTAGATGAGAGTCCGCTTAAGACAGCCTTGTCTTTCCACATAACATCTTCTTTTCCAAAGAGTGGCACCGGTGATCCGGATGACAGTCCATTTTGTTTTCACATACATGGGTAAGTCTGTACGGAACAGCATTGAGGATACCAAAGTAGAGGATTCTACGTCGATCAACATCTTCTCTGTGACGAGAACAGGTGAAGGGAATGAAGTGAACCGCGTTTATTTATAGTGGAAGACCGGATCGAAACGGATTGAAAGGGTTCACCAATCCCAACACGCGTTACAAAATTCAGTCACTTCGCGGAGTCTGTCTTCCAATCCGAAGAGAGCTACCTGTGACGTCACATTTCCTATATAGGCACACTAGCGTCTGTGCGCAGTGAATCGATGCGGTATTGTTTTGTGAAACATGACGGAACCTAAGAAGACAGTGAATTGGGGTGCACCGGCTGTGGAGACGAGAAGTAATGGTACAGCAGCAGCTACCAAAGTGAACACAGTGCTACTTCCCGAAGAGGTTGATTTCAACTGGGATTTAGTAGATTTTTTATCTTCTTCCCAAGAATTTGTTCCGGTACCAGTACCTTCGCCACTTTCTCCTTCATTACCACGTGTCGACGATTTTAAACAAAGACAGAGAGAAGAATTGGAGAAATTTTTACAGCAGCAGAAAGAAGCAGAGCAAGCATTTCTTCTTGAACAGAAACAGCGAGAAGAAGAAGAAGAGGCAAGAAGGAAACAACAGGAAGAAGAAGCAGTAGAGAAGAAACAAAGTCTAGGAGAGAAGGAGAACAGCGAAAGTCAAACGGTCACGGTACTCTTGGACATTTTGGCCGAGTTAAGAAGTCTGAAACAAATGTATCAGACTTCTTTATTACGACCCAAGAGAAAAAGACCTTCCCGAGCCAAACAACCTAACCCTGTGACTACACCAGAGATACCACCCCCAGTGATATCTACTAGATCATTGACAGGAGCAAGTCCACAAGTAGGCCTTGGCCGTGGCAAAGGCTTAAGACAGTTAAAGCGAATTGATTCTCGTTCCTGAGTTTGTTCTAAGGAAAAAACAAACACTCAACAGTCCTTTTCAGGGCTACCCAATACTCTCGAAAAGTGTGACTATTCATTTTGCCAAAATCAATTAAAACTCAAAATCCCTTCTTTAACCCTATGATGTACGTGTTGTGAGTGTATGAGTGTAGGTCCTTATTATTTCTAAATAATGAAAACCAAGAGACACTTACGTTTTTTTCAGTTTGGTCTATTCTGTTACAATTTTTTTACAATTCAATATCACAACATAACACAACACAACACTTTTAAAAAAAAGTTCATAGATTTCTTCTGTCTCTTTTTTCTTTCACTCTCTGTTTTTTCAATTTCTTCACTTTTACACTTTTTTCCTCTTCTTCCTCTTCTTCTTCCTCACATTTTTCTCGTCTTCTTTTCTTTTCTGTCTTCTCTTTCTGAACGTGTCGGGGTTCTTCTTTTGTCGAGGTCACCTCTGTTTCTTCTTCCTCCTCCTTCTCCTGCTCCTGTTGTTTCTTAGGGCACTCTGAAGACCAATGTCCTTTCTCTTGACAATGATAACAGGTATCTTGACTTTTGTTTCTTTTGACACTGGCCTTGCTTCTTTGACGGTCTGGACATTCTGTAGCCCAATGCCCTTTCTTTTGACAGATATAGCAAGTATCTTGACTTTTATCTCGAAAGGAAGGAGAGTAGTCCGTTGGTTTGTCTGAAGAAAACTTTCTTATCACACCTCGCAATGCTCTAATCAGAAGTTCGATCTGTGTGGGTTCTTCCATTGTGCTGGTCGGCTTGAGAGCGAAATGAATACTGAGAGGGGAGTCACTAGCCCTTTATATATGCCCTGGTCTGACATAGATATATAGGGGTTCATGGTGTTTCACAGGTAGTCATTTGACTTTTTGCCGTCAAGATGAAACGATCGCATCATTTCGAAAAGAAAGAAGAAGAAGAAAGCAAGAGGCAGAAACGTGATTTATCGCCTCGCACAGTAGCTGAAGTCTTGGCACAAATTCATGCCAGCGATTTTGAAGATGAGATGAGTGAACCAGAATCGAAGCCTAAAGAGTCTACACCAAATCAAAGTCCATTACCACCGTAAACCCTGAAAAGTACTACCATATTCGGGAGACGGACAAACGCTCTTCCAGAAAATTTAGAACCACGGCCTACACGTACGCAGTGAAATTTAAAGATTTCAAGTCTGACGTACCCTTGGAGAAAGCAGAAGGGTTCATCACCGATGTGTGGGATTCTTTGTTAACCACACTAAAACGGCAATGTCGAGCCAAAGAAGACGATCGCTTGAGACTTTCTATTCATCACGACAATTTGAAGTCTCCCGTTTGGATCGAGTTTAGCAGTCCATCAGAATTGACACCTTCCAAAATCATGGACAAGATTCAACACGTACAACAATCTAACGACAAATTTCACATCACGGACGGAAAAGCGACACTGTACATGACCCACGTGTCTCTTCCCCAAGGGACAGGTAAAAAAAGTTGATGTTGGTAGACAACTTGCGTAACCTCAAGCGTAGTCTCGTCCAAATTAACAATCCAAAAGACAAGATGTGCTTAGCCCGTGCCATCGTGGTGGGACAAACGTATGCTGACAAGAACGATACGGTAGAATGGAAAAGAGCCTGGAAAACTATTCAACGATCGGACCGAGCCAAACAACAAAGAGAAGCAGAACTCCTGTTACAGCAAGCGGGGTTAGCTAAAGACACACCCTGCGGCATTCCTGAAATGCAAAAGTTGCAAGACGTCTTGGCTCCACGTTACACCTTGAAAGTTCACCCTCAAGAAGTGCGCGGACCTCTGTTGTTTCGAGGTCAAGATTTTAAAGACGGAAAATACATTCACGTCTATCATCACGATGAACATTTTGATGCCATTACCAGTATCACTGCATTCCTGTCATACAGTTATTACTGTGAGAAATGTGACTATGGCTATAACAATCGAGAGCAACACAAGCATTGTGGATCGAAATGCTCAGGATGTTTAGCTTCTACACCCTGTCTGGACGAAGGACAAGAACGAGTGCATTGCTCTGCTTGTCAGCGCACGTTTGTCAGTCCTGCCTGTTACCAACAACACCTAAAGACGCAAGGTTCACAGCAGAAATGTGCTTGTCAGCTCTTGAGATTGTGCCCTACTTGTGGACAAGGCATACGTACCAACAATGCCAAGGCGCACGTCTGTTCAGGAAAGAAGCGATGTCACATTTGTCGCCAAACCGTGGACTTGGAACACCAATGCTACATTCAAAAATACCATTCCAAACATGAAGAAGAAGAAGAGAATGACCAGAAGAAGAAAGGGAATTTCATCTTTTTCGATTTCGAATGCATGCAAGAGACTGGCATTCACATTCCTAATTTCTGCGTGGCTCACCGAGCGTGCGAGAAGTGCATCCAAGAGCCTATCTTGACTCATTGCCCTTACTGCAGCAAGATTCCTGGAGGACGTGAAAAAATCTTTCGGGGATCGAACACACTGGCCGATTTTGCCCAATGGATCTTAAACCCTATCGACGAGACGTGGAGCCAAGAAGATATCGAACGTTACGGAGATTGTCATCGCCATGCCACGGTGATGGCTCACAATTTCTCGGGATACGATGGACAATTTCTGTTGAGATACTATACGGAACAAAGTACCGAACGTCCGAAAGTAACTTTGAACGGAGCCAAAATCATTTCCATGCAAGTGGGACAAGTACAGTTTAAAGATTCAATGAGTTACTTGGCTATGCCTTTGAGCCGCATGCCTAAAACGTTTGGCATGACAGAAATGGCCAAAGGCTATTTTCCACACTTTTTCAATACCGAAGCCAATCAACACGCCGTTCTACCCCATTTGCCTGAGGCTCACTACTACGACCCCGACAACATGCGTACCGAACAACGAGAAGCTTTCTACGCATGGTACCAGACTCACGCTTCGGACCCTTTTGACTTTCAAGAAGAAATGTTAAAATATTGTCGTTCCGACGTAGACATTTTACGTCGCTGCTGTGGAAAATTTCGAGAACTGTTCATGGAACACGGAGGGATCGATCCTTTGAAAGAAGCTTGTACCATTGCCAAAGCGTGTTCCTTAGTGTATCGTCAACGATTCATGCCCGAAAACACCCTAGCTGTCATCAGTCCTCAAACGACCAATTTTGTCAAACGTCAATACTCGGTCAAAGCCCTACGTTGGTTACATTACTTGTGTGAGAAGGAAGACAAATGGATCCAACATGCTCGCAACGGAGGAGGCGAAAAGACCATCGGAAGGTATTCGGTAGACGGCTGGGACTTAGAAAACCCCAAGATTGTGTACGAGCTTAACGGGTGCTTATTTCACGGATGTCCCATCTGCTACCCTCAACGTGACACTAAAAACCAGTTTTTACAACGGACCATGGAAGACTTGTACCAGGCCACTTGTCAGCGACGCTTGAAGTTAGAAGAGCAAGGATACCAAGTAGTGGAAATGTGGGAACACGAGTACGATCAGCGATTGAAAACCGATCCCGAGTTTAAGCGTATCGTGGAAAGTTACAAGCTGGTGGACCCTCTGAACCCGCGGGACAGTTTGTACGGAGGACGGACGAATGCCACCTGTTTGCTGTACCAAGTCGACGAGGAGAAAGGAGAAGAAATCAAATACTTGGACGTGTGTTCTCTGTATCCGTACGTGTGCAAATATTGTCACTTTCCCGCAGGGCACCCACAATTGCTGACGGAACACATTGACGTGGACAATATTCGACAATACGAAGGATTGATCAAGTGTAAAGTCTTGCCTCCCACGAACTTGTACCATCCCGTTTTACCACATCATTGCCAAGGAAAACTGATGTTTCCCTTGTGTCGTACTTGTGCTGAAACGTGCAACCAAGACCACCCTTGTCAGCACACTCAGGAAGAACGAGCCTTGACGGGAACGTGGGTCAGCGTGGAATTGTTTAAAGCTCTGGACTTGGGATACCAACTGTTAGAAGTGTACGAAATTTACCACTTTCCCAAGACAGAAAAATACCACAAGGGCGACGATTCTCAAAAAGGCATTTTTGCAGACTACGTGAATGCCTTTTTGAAACTGAAACAAGAAGCTAGCGGATACCCTTCCTGGTGTCACACTCCCGACGACCAAACAAAGTTCAAAGAGAAATACTGGAAGCAGGAAGGCATCACTTTAGACCACATCGAGAAAAACGAAGGAAGGCGATCGTTTGCCAAAGTGATGTTGAATTGTTTGTGGGGCAAAATGGCACAACGACCGTGTTTACCCAAGACGGAGTATTTGACAGAACCTTTCCGATACTTGCAGATGATTCACGACAAAACCAAATACATGAAACACGTGGACGTTGTTCGTGAGGACTTGCTCTTAGTCAATTACGAAGAAGAACTGGACTTTGTAGAAGCCGACGAATTTGGAAATGTCATCATTGCGGCCTACGTGACAGCCCATGCTCGCTTAAAACTGTACGAAGCTTTAGAACTATTAGGAGATCGTGTGCTGTATTTTGACACGGACAGTTGCATCTACATTGATCGCCTGGGTCAACCTCACCCTGTCATCGAAGGAGACCGTTTAGGAGCCTGGACGGACGAGCATCCCGACCACAAGATTCTCAGTTTTGCAAGTGGCGGTCCCAAAAATTACGGCTACGAATACTGGAACAATCAAGGAGATGTGCACACGGAGTGTAAAGTGAAAGGATTGACTCTCAATTATCGCACCAGTCGAGTGGTGAACTTTAGCATATTGAAAGAAGCCTTGCAGTCTGGACAGGATCGAAACTTTAAAGTGA
>JAECUM010000643.1:0-180558 GCA_016617855.1 Megalonaias nervosa
GTTTTCACTGAAAGATTTCTAATGATGTGTACTTTGTCCTAAATGGTGCAAAGCTGACATCCAGTATGTGTACATCAGATGCTAATTTGAAAATCTTTTTATCACTGAAGAATATCTGAGATAGTTTCAACACTTGACGGTTAAAAGGAAGACTCTGTCTTGTTTTAAATTTCTGGAAATTCTTCTTGCCCAGAAGAGTATCAATTCCTTTGAATGACTTGCGATGTGTATATCAACATAATTAAGATTCTGTGTTCAAGTGATTGACAGTCATATATGTAATAGAATTATGCACTAATTAACCAGGAACTCACTATTTATGCTGAACATTTTAGTTTGTAAAAACAAAATGTGAAATTTATGATTTTCTTGTATTTTTTGTATGCAAACTGTGTACATAGATATGGTTTAATGTAAAAGGTCCAGGAGACACTATACAGAGACTTTCAGACAAATAAAGTTGTAAACCTTGTAATGTAGCTCCATCTACCAATGTTTTCCCTACGGAATTCATGTCACATTTGTCATAAATGTGCATCCATCTTCAGTTTGTGGTTGGCTGTTATTCATCCTACCATTATACTAGTAGCTTGTGGCTGGCTTTGGTTCATCCTACCATTACACTCGTAGCTTGTGGTTGGCTTTGGTTCATCCTACCATTACACTGGTAGCTTGTGGTTGGCTGTGGTTCATCCTATAATTACACTAGTAGCTTGTAATTGGCTGTGGTTGATTGTACCATTACACTAGTAGCTTGTGGTTGGCTGTGGTTCATCCTACCATTACACTAGTAGCTTGTGGCTGGCTTTGGTTCATCCTACCATTACACTAGTAGCTTGTGGCTGGCTGTTGTTCATCCTACCATTACACTAGTAGCTTGTGGTCAGCTGTTGTTCATCATGCCATTACACTAGCAGCTTGTGGTTGGCTGTGGTTCGTCCTACCATTATACTAGTAGATTGTGGCTGGCTGTGGTTCATCCTATCATTACACTAGTAGCTTGTGGCTGGCTGTGGTTCATCCTACCATTTACACTAGTAGCTTGTGGCTGGCTGTGGTTCATCCTACCATTTACACTAGTAGCTTGTGGTCAGCTGTTGTTCATCCTACCATTACACTAATAGCTTGTGGTTGGCTGTGGTTTGTCCTACCATTACACTAGTAGCTTGTGGCTGGCTGTGGTTCATTGTATCATTACACTAGCAGCTTGTGTTTGGCTGTGGTTTGTCCTACCATTACACTAGTTGCTTGTGGCTGGCTGTTGTTCATCCTACCATTACACTAGTAACTTGTGGTCAGCTGTTGTTCATCCTACCACTACACTAGTAACTTGTGGTCAGCTGTTCATCCTACCACTACACTAGTAACTTGTGGTCAGCTGTGGTTCATCTTACCATTACACTAATAGCTTGTGGTTGGCTGTGGTTCGTCCTACCATTACACTAGTAGCATGTCGCTGGCTGTTGTTCATCCTACCATTACACTAGTAGCTTGTGGTTGGCTGTGGTTCATCCTATCATTACACTAGTAGTTTGTGGTTGGCTGTGGTTTGTCCTACCATTACACTAGTAGCTTGTGGCTGGCTGTGGTTCATCCTACCATTACACTAGTAGCTTGTGGCTGGCTGTGGTTCATCCTACCATTACACTAGTAGCTTGTGGTCAGCTGTTATTCACCTACCATCATACTAGTAACTTATAAGCATGGCATTACTTATACACATGTGATAATTCCTGGTTTTACAGGAAATTAATTATTACTAATTATGATTCCTGATATGATGGGGTTTTCCCCTCATAAATTTGCTTATTTTACCCTCAAAAGTCTCACCCCAAAATGCCAGTGTCCTATGATTATGTTTCAGTTCTCAAAATAAACCCTAAATCTATTGAATACTTCTTACAATCAAATGCTCATCACAGTCAATCTCCCTTGGGGTATTTCCTTCCAACTGCAACTGCACAGACACAGGTCCACTACAGCATAACATGCATTTGCTAGAGTAATCAATAGAACAAACAACAAAGACCCTGATCTGCCAGTGCATTATACAACGGGTATGTTGTTTGAAGTTGGACTCTACTTAATACTCGAATATATGATATCCCATATATAGCCCAGTTCTAGATATTGTTGCCTCCACTGTAATGCCAACTCGAGTTTATGCCACCTCCCTGAAGATGATCTTTGTACATTTTTTTCAGTAGCTCACGCAAAATAACATTCCAGATATACATTATCTTATTTCTGAACTTCATTCATGACAATTTAATCAATGTTAAATGGCAGCCATTTTCCTGTTAGGGTACTATGGGTTTATTCCCCTTCTGAGTACATTAGAACAGAATTGGTATTAAGATGTGACACAATGAATTTATACCTAGCAATAGTCCCTTAGAAGGACTGATGTTGTACTCACTGAAAGGATTCTTCAGGAATCCAAGACAATTCTGTTTTTTTCTGTCCTCTATTCTTTTTAACTGTTGAGTATTGAAACCATCTCTGATATTCTTGACAATCTCCAACATACAAACAATATTTTCTTACATGTCTAAATTCACAAGGCAAATTAAGTGCAAAATAAATTCTCTGTCACTGCTTTTGAGTGAATCTCAAAAGTAGAAAATAACTGAACTTTTCTCAGACAATATCCAGATATAACCATGTGTTAAGTTGGGTTAAATCTGTAATGGAGTGTTTTTGTGAGTTACTTAAGTGGTATCATTTAAGGTATTCATCCTAAAACCATACTTGTAGATCCCTTCATACTTGTTTGTGTAAACATCCTTACAAACTAAACACCCAAGTCAAGACCTCAATGTCAGAGTGCTGACTATTGTTCTTTGGAATCCAGCTAAATACATTGTCTGATCAAAATTCTCTGTTATATAAGTACAAGCCACTGTTCAAAAGCTCAATGAAATATAAATATGCGAGCAGTGACCTCTGACTTGACCCCAGTGGTCAGTTAAGTCTGGTTTTCAAAACTCCTTCATAAAAGTGAGAACAAGGTGGTGGTCAGATCTGCATCATTTTCATTCAGAACCACATAAATATTGCAAGAAATGTGTTAGTGAAAACTCCATGTCAATGCCATCATTCGTGCTAGAGTAGTAATAACATATTTATAAAGATGGCCACTACTGTACCAAGTTGGATGTCAGACGAGTTTTATTTAGCGCAAGCTATATATTGCCACTGTGTTTTAGTGAAAACCCTATGTTTAATATGACCATCTGTTCAGAAGTAGTAGCTGTACAAAGATTTTCAGGATGGCCTCCAAGGCAGCTATTTTCAGTGAGAGGTTAGATCAGCATCATTTTAATGTATAACAGCAATATACTGCAAGACAAAACCATCGATATGGCCATCCACTAAAGAGAGTTAGCTGTTACAAGATTTCTGCCAATTTGGGAAGTAACAATGGCATTTTTTTTCAATTAGGATCAACTAAATGTAGTGAGAAGGGTCTTAATAAAACCCCATGTCAATATGACCATCAGTACAGGAGATTTTCAAGCTGACTGCCATTGATCAGTACCGCTTTTATCACACTATACCAGATATTTGTATGATATCTGTAGCTGAAACAAGATTTTCAAGATGGATGACATGGTGGTCATAGGTCTAATCAACACCATTTTTAAGATGGTTACAATGGCCTTGAAACTGGAGGTCTGTTTAAACCATTTTCATTTACAACCAACTAGACATCATAAAAGGTATTTTAATGTAAACTCCATGTCAAAATGACAATCCATTCAAGAGTAGCAATAACAAAATTTTCAGGATGGTTGCCATAGTAGCAATACTAGATGCAAGATTGGCACTATTTTCATTGAGGATCAACTTATCAGCATAAGAAGTCTTGAAGTGAAAACCTTGATTCAATATGATTATCTTTTTCAGGGGGATTAATGAAAATATTTTCAAAATCATACTGAATTTCCATGGGGGGGGGTGTGCGTGTGTGTGTGTTTTCTTGGCAATCCTCCCAGTAGTTTAGGAGGAATAGCTTCACTAACAGGCAGACAACATATGAAGGATGACATACAACAGGCCACTATGCAAGTTCTTCATGTCAAAAGAAAGCCTTCTGTTGTACAAATGTAAATGGTGGTTACAATATCAGGATCACCCTAAAAATGGAAATCAAAGTAAATTGATGGAAAGACAGGTAATTTAAATTTATAATGCACCGTGGATATTAACTTGGTACCAATAGCACACCGTTTCAGCATTTCTATTTTTACATAAATTACTTTATTGACTGGAACTTTGTTTTACAAAAGAAATTCCACTTACCTAACAAGAATACCATGAATGGCATATGCCCACCCTATGTTTTTAAGTCCTCTATGTAGGTAACCAAAATGCAGAAACTATTTTGCTTCTTTCAGTTAGTGACCTTGAATAATAACCTCTTACCCCCCCCCCAAAACTGACAGACATAATTACCCTAATTACAAACCAGCTACAAATTTCGGACCATCTATGATGCAGAACTAATGTTATTGTGCAGAAACCATTTTCTTATTTCAGTCAGTGACCTTGACCTCTGAACCTCAAAATCAATAGGTATCATCCTTTCCCCAAATGTAAGTCATCAACAATGTTTGAGGTATATGGTGTAGAACTGCTGCTGAAACCACTTTTATTCTTCAAGTCACAGTAATCGTGACCTTGGACCCTTTGGCTCCATAATCAATGGGGTTTTTACCAGACCCAAGTGCAAGCCATCCACAAGGTTTGGTAACTGTAGATGATGGAGTACTCAAGTTACTGTGCAGAAACTGTTCTTCCTTCAATCAGAATGACTTTGACTTTTAACCTTTTAAGCCTAAAATCGAAGGGGATTCTTTCTTTTTTCATGTGCAAGCCAATTGCAAAGTTTCATTACTGTAGATGGTGGAGAGCTCAAGTTATTGTGCAGAAATCATTGTCTTTCAGTAACAGTGACCTTGACCTTTGACCCTGAACTAATATGGTTCTTTCTTACCCCAAGTGTCAGCTATCCAGAGTTTGGACTCTATATCTGGTTGAGAACTCCAGTTAACGTGTAGAAACCATTTTTATTCTTTCAGTCAAGCTGACTTTACATTTTAGCTTGAAATTTGATATAGTTCTTCCTTTACCCAAATTGCGAGCCATTCACAAAATTTGGTAATAGATGGTTAATAAGTTATTGCGTAGAACCCAGATTAGTAATGGACAGATAATTACACCATAGCACAACATGCTCCACCTTATGTTGAGAAAATTAAAAGCATTTCACATCTCTAAATAGTGTTCAACGCATGTTAAAAGATTTTCACATACATATCTTAAATTCTTTGTTATATACGCAAAAATTGTGCTTCACATATGCATCATAAATCATTTGTTCACATTATTTGAAAAACATTTTTAATGTTGTTTTTCACATATTTGAAAAAGAATTGCAGGTATATGAAATGAATTCCTTTTTTATGTACGTAAAATTCTTTATCAGATCTAGAAAATTCTTTTTCACATGTATGAAATTTCTTTTTACATATGTGAAATAAATGATTGTAAACACGAGTACTATGAACTATGTCCATTCCATATTTAATAGTCTTCTATGCAAGTTAGTATCAAGGCATGATCGACTTGGGAGAGTACTCTACAACCAGGACCTTTGGTCAAGGTATGTTGTCTTAAGTGAAACTTGACTATGCTTAAACCATTATTTTCTTATTACACTTACCATGACCAAACCTCTGACCTTTTAGAACCCAGAATCTATGGGTTGGTTTTATTACTCTAAGTGTAAGTCATCCACAAAGCTGGTCAAGGAATATACTCTAGAACAAACATTTTTGCAAATCCCAATTTCTTTTGCACTACAATGACTGATATGACTTTTTTTTTTACCCAAAAGCAACAGTCCTCTTCCATACCCTAAGTTCAAGCCCTAAACAAACTTTGATCAAGGTATGTGGTCAAGAACTAAAGTTATTATGCAAAAACGATTTTTAACTTTCAGTCAGTGACCTTCACCTTTGAACTTGTAACCCCTAAATCAACAGGCTTCTTTCTTACTCACTGTGGAAGTCATCCACAAACTCTGAAAGTTACATGGTCGAGAACTGAATTTTTGTGCAGAAATCATTTCTATTTTTTAAGTCATTGTGACCCTGACCTGTGGATTTTTGATTCCAAAATCAATAAACTTCTTACTTAACCAAGTGCAAGTCATCCACAAAGACTGGCCTAAGTCTAAGATGTTGAACTAATGTTATTGTGCAGAAAGCATTTTTTCTTCCATGACAGTGACCTTGACTTCCAACCTCAAAACCAATAGGCTTTTTGCCTATTTCAAGTGTTAATTGTTCACAAAACTTGGTCGTGGGCTGTGATGTAGAACAAACTTTACTGTGTGGAAACCATTTTTTTTTTCAGTCACAGTTACCTTGACCTTTTGACCCAAACTGATTAAACCCAAATGTAAGCCATCCCTCGGTCCAGGGATGTGATGTAGAAATAATGTTACTGAGTAGAACAATTTTTGTTCTTTACGGTACAATGACCCATGATCTTTTGACCTCAAAATCGATAGGCTGCTTCCTTACCCCAAGTGCAAGCTATCCACAAAGTTTGGCAACTGTAGATGGTGCAGAACTTGAATTACTTTGTGGAAACAAAACTGGTAGCAGATGGATATCGTAGCATAACAGGTAGAAAGGATTTGAGTGGGCATCTATACAGAAAAGATTATTTCTCCAAAGATGATTGGGAAATGAACTTGCTATGACTGTACCATTCCTACAGTGTCGTAAACCTAGCAGTGCTCCAGTTAGACAACTGTTTTTATCCCAAGTTTCAAACATGGCAGAAGAGTCATAAGTTGTAAGTTCTGACCTTTTATAAATGGGCAGGAACAAAAAGAATCAGCAATATATTACAGTAAGTTAGCTGTCACTTTATGCCTTGATGTGATACAAGAAACATATGAAGGAAGAGTTATTTTAGTAACTTATGGAGAAGGGCATTGCTTTGTGCAAGTTTTCAGATCTGACTCAATCTGAAATTTATTTTAAAATATTGTGCAAAATTAAATATTCTGTGTCTGTTAACCTGTCCAGCTTTTTAAAAGATGGATTAAAAAAACAGGATTATCAGAACACAATGGTTATGTCAACAAATATGTTCGGGCATTTTTGTAAAATATTAAGAAGACCTTGCTGAAATTTAAATTGCCTTAAAAACTGAGAGAAGCATATTTTTCATTTTCCATGCAAGAGGTTGAAGTTTTTACTTTTCTAGTTTATTTTTGTATATATTTTAAACATTTTTCATGAGTTAATTGTATGTCACTTTTAAGTTAAGCAAAGTATTCACCAATTTAAGATCATACTCTCTATACTTTCTGACATTTTGGATATGTACAATCAGTTGAGACAATTATTTTTTTTTGTTCATCACATCCGTAGAATGTCCTGCAACAATAAGAAGTCCTTTAGAGTATGAGGTATTTCGAAGGAATCTACAACCTCTCTCAAACTGCGTTCAAATTTTCTCCTTAGATAATTACGACAGATGAACTTGAGAGGAAGAGGCAAACTGAGATGGTCCAGAAGGATCTTGTTTCCATTGTTTTCAAGACATATTTCTGGGAATTCTCTTTTTGTAAGCCACTGTTCCTTGCAGACATCATATCCAGCATACAGGAGAAGCTGAAGGATTTCTATGTCTGCTTTTGCTGTGGCTAACCATAAAGGACTCACTGGGTTATTGTAAACTTTAAGTGAACGAAGGTGCGGATCGCTTCCCACACTGGGATTCTCAAGATGAACACTCTCCATCAGTAATAATTTCACCACTTCTTTCCTCCCACAATAAACAGCACTCCATAGTGGTGAGGTTCCTGCCCCATTACACTGGTCTGGATTTGCACCATGTTCAATCAGACTCTTGACTGTGTCTGTCATGCCGTTGTGGGTGGCATACAACAGTGGTGTGTCAAGATCTTTGTCAGCATTATTAACATTACATCCTAGCGCCAAAAGGAGATCCACAACCTTGGGGTGGTTACCATGACAGGCCAGTGCAAGTGGAGTATTACCATCTAAAGTCTGTTTATCATGTGTGGCTCCAGATTTGATCAGCAAATCTACACAGTCTGTGTGTCCATTCCATGCTGCCATATGTAGTGCAGAGTACTGAACAGAGTTGGTCAAGTTCACATCTGCCCCATGTTCAACAATTGTCTTTACAATATCATAATTACCTGCTGAGGCACAATTAACCAGCAGAGGAAACCCACTGCTGTCTATTGCATTTGGGTCAGCTCCAGCATCCAGAAGCAATCTGTACAAGTTGGCTGCAGGAAAAAGAAAATTATATTTATTATTTTGTCTGCGACTATGTTCTTGCTGCCCTAATAAATACCTGACTAACAACCTGTGTCCTTGACCTTTGAGATTTTAACTCTGCAACTAATTATGTAACAAATCTGAAAATAGATAATATAGCTCTTTCATAGAGCACTCAACAATTTATCTGCCCAAAATTCTAAACAAACGATTCACTCTGTAGCTTCAATGCTTGGATCCATTACCCTCAAGGTGCACTATGTACACTGGTCAATCTGGGTAAAAATAAAAGATATATCTCTAGATACATATATAATCCACCTCCTTCTACCCCCCCAAAATAATAAACTTACCACTGTAACCTTAACCTTTGACCTTCTGGCATGTGCAACTGCAGGTATATTTATATCCCATAGTAAACATCTTTACTTGTCTACTGTCAATTTGTCTATGGCAACAATAACTAGTATCCAAATCTTTAATCACTGATGACTTAAAATTTAAACATCAGCTCCTTGTGACCTTAGCCTACAATCTCATGGATATTTCTTCCCCATCCCCAATGCATCTTTGGGCAAAGTCTGATGATGTTCCTGTGATGATACGGGATATACATGTATTGGTCTTCAAAAAGACCTGAACCAAACAATGAAGCCAGACAGACATTGTGACTGCTGTGTCTCACCTTATGTTCACTGCAGATGAGGAAATATAAGTGGAAAAAAGAAAGTTTTAGTAAACAAATTTAGATAAATTGTAGTGTTTCTAAAACAATACCAATGTGATGCCCCAGTGCTAGACATCACTATAAACTGCCACACTGCAGAGATCTTAGCGATAGGACTGAAAAATTGTTAAAGCTATGATAAAAATCCAAATTGCACACACACATACCATTTCATCATCCTCAAAGCATCTCAAGAAATAAACCAAGTAGTAATGAGACAAATGAATTTAAGAAAATGTTAACTTACCCTAAAAGAGCATTAATATACTTTTCATATGGCATGTCAGTTGGGTGCATTTTGCAATCTCTGTATGAAGTTTACAGTGCCAAAGTAATTCTCTGAAATTCTATTCAGGTTTAATGTAGAAGTGAGAATAACATTAAGATTATTTGGCCTTATAGTTAAAAAGATTACTTTTCCATTAGCTTCTGTTGTTTTTGCCCAAGTGAACTTGACAAAATTTTCACAATATATATTCATTCTCTCATGTTTATATGTGACAAGACTTGTGCAATGGTAATCAATACATACCACACAATGTTCTAGGTACATATAAAATGGCTTCATGACCATCTTTATCCTTTGCTCTGACATTCGCTCCATGGTCCAAGAGATGCTTTGTGGTTTCTTCATCCTGGCTGCTCACAGCATGCATCAGACAGGTTGTTTGGTTAAAAACAATGTTTGGATCGGCCCCTGCCCTTAGGAGGGTTGACACAAACTTCCTTCCAATCAGCACTGCAAGGTGCAGTGCAGTCTCATTTCTGGGAGATGTTTTGTTCACCTTTATTTTCTTTGCGGACAGAAGAATATTGAGAATTTCTGGATCACCTCTCTGAATGGCTTTGTGAAGAGCCGTGCAAAATATAGTTTTGGAAGCTACTTTATTGACTTTAGCACCTCTTTCTTCAAGAATTTTCATAAGAGATTTGCAACCATAGCTGACCGCAACATACAAGGGTGTGAACTTATAGTAGTTTGTGAGGGAATTCAAATCACATCCATCAGAAATTAATGCTAATAGAAGGTCATGGTTAGTGTCTGACATAGCCACCAGGTGAATGGGTTTCACAGATGCTGTTTCTCCCCTTTCTCCGATTCCATAATGATTACAGGCACATATCTTTGATGACGTACTGTAAATTGACCAAGAAAAAAGTACATTAAATGGAAAATAATTAAATTAATAAAATGAACATATCTATCTTTTTTTATAATATTCTATATCAAAATACATTTTTATCTTTAAAATGTTTTGGAAAAATATATACATTTTGAAACTTATTGATGATCAATGTTTCTGTAAATTTCTGGTGAATCAATTTGCAACTGTTTTGTAGTTGTTACAAACCATGAATTTAAAGACCCAATGATCCTTCTGTGGAAATAGCAGGACTCTCCTCTGTACAAGTTACAGACCCCATCCCCAATCAACATAACCAAGTACTGTGAAATATTTCATTTTCATGCAAGCACAAACATGAATGAATCTGCAGTATTAACAAAAGCTAGTACCCTTTGGTCCCCATCTGTCAATTTATATACTACTTATGCTACCACCCCATGGTCCTGCACTCCCAATTTTATAAACTACTTATTTTACACTTCGCTTGCATCTTAACATTAAAAAAAATACTGAATGTGAAAATAATAATAATGAAAAGGCACCTTGATGCAGATTTCTTCACATGTATACCAAGTTTGTTAGCTGATTTGCTACGTGTAGGCCCGTACAATAATAAAAGAGAAAAGAGTGAAGTCAACAAGCTTTGTCTATTTTAACAAAATAATTTATTTCCCTAGAAAACAATGTAAAAATTGGAAATAGGACTTACGGTTTGCGAATATAATCCAAAATTTAATCCTAAGATTGAAAAATACAAGTCCTATCACTAAATAGTTCTAATAAAATCCAGGTTCGAATCTCTACGATATTTCAATATGGAAGGCGATGGTACCAGATGTGGTCATTGTACAAATGGCAACAATTCCTCAATTGAATCACAGGTTATGTTTCCGTGTAACTCCAGAATAAATTTCCACTGAATTTCTTTCTCCCAGAAGTTTTATAAAAAGTACGTACACTCGTTTGATTTTCTAGAGAATAAATCATTAAATTCCAAAAACATATGAACTTCAAAAACAATCTGGTTTCAATAATTGAAACCTCTCGAGCCCTCAAGGTTTAAAATACAACTGACTGAAAAGCTCTCAGAAAGGGTATTAAACCCAACTAAAATATTATCACGTTCTCGCGTGATAGGTCACGTGGTCTCTTAACACTTGAACAACAGAAAAAAATGAAATTTGTCATGTAGCAAGAACAGCCCTATCTAAGAACCAGAATCTCACTCTGAAATAAATTTAAAAATAAAACATTGTTTATTCAGACTAGGCCGAAATGACCTTGGCAATAGCCAATTGTTTTCGCGTAGTGTTTACAAACTGTGTACCAGAGTGACCTAAAAATAATGCTTCTGTAATAGGTTTTACGTTTTAGATAAACAGAATTTTACTGAAAGAAAATATCAAATCCCTTGAAAATAATCATTACAATAAAATATAATGAAACAAAAATAAAATAAAAGAGAATTTTAAAACTAACACACAAGCAATTTAATTACATATACGTAACAGATTACAACTGCAACCTGTATGATATTTGTTAACTGATTACTGACAACTGTAACCTGCAAAATATTTATAAGCTGATTACTGACAACTGTAACCTGTAAAATATTTATAAGCTGACAACTAACTATAACCTGTAAGGTATCTGTAACAATAATAAAGTATTTTCTACCTGATTCCTAACTATCTGTAACAATAATAAAGTATTTTCTACCTGATTCCTAACTATCTGTAACAATAATAAAGTATTTTCTACCAGATTCTTGGTATCTGTAACAAAAGGCATTTGCCAAAAACTACCTGTAACTACCAGTATGGTGTCTATTACCTGATTCTTGATAAATATTTGGAACCTGTATGGTGCTTATTAATTTATTCCTTACAGCACTCAAAAACAACCAGTAAAATATTTACTACTTGATTCTTGATAACTGTCTGTAACAACCAGAATAACTGATTCCTGATTTCTGTAAAAACCTGTAAGATATTTGTTACATGATTCCTGCTAATTATTTGTAACAACAATGTTTGTAGTGAATCCTGGTAACTACCTGTAAAAGCCAGAAAACTAACTGCAGGCAGATTTCTGCTGTGTTTAACTTGGTAATGTTTCTGTTAAATGATTCCCAATAAACATGTTTAACCTGTAAGATATTTGTTAGATGATTCCTGATAACTATTTGTGAAAACCAATATCTGTTAACTGATTCCTGGTAACTACCTGCAGCCTGTAAGGTACTGTTAGCTGGTTCCTGCTATTCATCTGTAAGTATTCGTTAGCTGATTTCCAATTATCGATACAAATCTGTACAACATTTGTTAACTGATTCCTGTAGCAACCTGTTAGATCTTTGTTACCTGATTTCTGATAACTACCTCTAAAATCCTTTTTTAGAACAGTACTAAAATTACCAAAGGCAAAAGGAAAGATTTAAATAAAAGTAAAAAAAAAATGTCAACAATGCAACAAGAAGAGACATTCAAAACCTCCAAAAGTAAATTTAGGCTTCAATATTGTTGTGTATCTTCCATATACATCATAGTTCTCATATTCAGCCTTTGACTGCCTTCATTGTCAACTTGAAAAGTCTGGCCATAAAACAATGTTTTTCTCATAATCTAAGTAATTTATTTGTCAGTATTAGCCTTGTTTTGGAATAATTCTAAGGCAGAGTTGACACCTTGATATATTTACAAGACTTATAAAACCAGAAGGTTACTTTTAAAGTTATGGACTGTAAAACAAGAAAATGTTTAATCTAAAATATACCTTCAACAAAAGACATCTTACACAAATCAGATCTCATTAAATATGAAACATTATGATGAACAAGAAGAAAAACTCCCTTAAGCTGTGATGTGTTTTTGTTCATAATTCAAAATGGAGTACCAAAAACAAAAGAATCTGATGAAAGTTAGCTTAGGAGCATGATTTACCACTAGTATAATATGTTGTATTATTATCCTCACAAGCCATTACAGTATAATCCGCTTTGAAGACAGAATTATCTTTTTAAAACAAAATGTAAATTTACATCAATTTTTTAAAATCTTCAAAAAGATCTCTATTTTAAATAAGACTGTTCACCTGCCTCAAAGCCAGATGATAGAGCAGTTGACCAAAAACAATTCCTCATCCAACTGATATCTGCCTCAAAAGCCAAATGCCAGGTCAGTTGACCAAGAAAGATTGCTCATCTGACTGACATTTGCCACCCCAAAACCAAAAGCCAGGGCAGTTGACCATAAACAATTCCTCATCTGACTGATACCTACCTCAAAGCCAAATGCCATGGCAGTTGACCAAAAAAGATTGCTCATCTGACTGACATCTGCCTCAAAGCCAAATGCCTGAGAAGTTGACCAAGAAATCCAGGTTAGTATCACGATTTTTGACATCTAAAGACTTTAAATTTGTTTTGGTTGGTGCAAATTTCAAAGGTGTTACGCCAGAATAATTTCTGTGAAATTTAGTCAATTGCTATTAACTGGTTTAAGTAGTCATTTAAAAGTTACGAACATTTTTCTACATTAGTAATAACAGCCATATCAGATGGCCAATTTACTTTATTTGCAAAAACCTATGCCTTCAAGTCAGAATGCTATTAAGTTTAGTCCAATCATTTTGAGAGGTTTTGAGAAGAAATGATTTAAAGATTTTTCAAGTTTTCATAAGCGGCCATGTCTGATGGTGCATCAGCCCTGTTCAAAATAATGGCAAGTACTGAAGTGATCGGAAAATGACCTACAGAATAAGGGTCTGCTTCAGACAGGTGCCCCACCCATATTTCCCTAACTCGGCCCTGATTTGATACTGGAGTCTCTTTGAACTGTAGTCTGCCTAGTTTCTTATGTGCATGTAAAATTTCTTAGGGAGTGAATTCTAATAGGCATACTCTGAATGCACAGCATTCGTAAAAGGAAGAGCGGGAATTCAGACTCGAAACGCTTCTTAAAAAGGTAAGAATTCTTCGCCCAAATTTGTTGAACATTACCAACCGAGAGTTGTAAGTTTATATGTAGCATGTAGAAATTGATTATTAGAAGTATGTTGGTATGTAGAAGTTACCTTTATCAGAGCTGATCTCACCTACGTATTGAGTAATTTACCTATTGTAACGTTCTGTACAGAAATTAGTAGTATACAAGATTGAATTACATAGATTGTTAGCCTGTGATCAGAATTAATGTGCAATTTGCTGCTGTGTACATCATATTGAATTATTGCATTTATTAATGAGTTATGTTAGAACTTACACTTGTTTTAATTTTGAATTTGAATACATAGTTGTGAACTATACAGAGTTGAGCATGTTGGCCGTGTGAACATATCGTGAAGTATCTGCATATTTGTATTTGAATATTGTGTGTACCTCTTAATGATTTGTAAGGTAAGGAATGCATCTGATTGTTGTGATGTTGGTAGTTACTATATCGAGAATTAAAAATGTGTACTCATGTCACAGAAGTTGTGGATGTATGTATCAGGAGTCATTAATACCATTGTTGCATTATTACCCTTATTTATCGTACAAGCGTGTATGGAATATTTTGATGTGAGTGTATGCATGACCTAATGATTTTAATTGCCATTATCCTAATGAAAGGTTGTGTGAGGGTGTGAGATTGTCTAGGTAGAAAGGGAGACTAGACTATACGTCCCTTATTATTTACAGAGAAGCTTTCAGTGCTGTTTTGGAGTTGTTCGGGTTGGACCGAGTACCACCCAAAGGTGACGAAGTAGAGGAAAGTTGTTACAGAGGTCACGGGACCAGATAGAATAACAGAGGCAGAAGTTTGAAAGCAGACTGGAGAAAAGAAGTGGAGGAAGTGGAAGGGTGAAGGACGTAGTTGAGGGACAGAAAGGGTACTGGAGTACCAGTCAAGGAAAAGGAAACAATACAGATGAGTGAAGTAGCAGGGACAGGTGGAAACACTCTCACGCTGCACATCGGATGATGAAATTGGCATATTAAATAGGTCGACCGAGTGGAGAAATTGTGGAAATTTACTTGTGTTGTTTGAATATTTAGATCTGTTATTAAACTGTTATTCCTCACATTTTATTTCTGTATATTATCCACCAGACCATCAGCATTGCTGACTGGGGGGCTCGGAACTATATATCCATCTATTTAAAAATTTTAAATTGTATGTCCTCCTATGAGATTGGCAATGAAACCCTAGGAGAAAACGTTACAACTGGCGAAAAAGAATTTCCAGGAATTTAAGATAAGACCATTTTTTCTTTTTTTGACTGCTGAGTGTTGAAAAGTATGTCTGATATTTTTCAGTAATAACAAGATTTTCAAATTAGCTGTCATAGTGGTCATACTTGATTTCAGATTGTCATCTCTTTCATTTGGGACCAAGCAGACATTAGAAGTCTTTTGGTGAAAAGATCATGTCAATATGACCATCAATTCAGAGGCAGTAGTGACAACAAGAGTTTCAAGATGGCCATCATGACAGCCACACTGGCACCATTTTTATTTAGAACCAACTAGGAGGTATTATAAGAAGTCTACTGGTGAAAAACCCATGGTGATTTGGTCATCCATTATAGAGAAGTCAAGATAACAATATTTTTAAGATGACTATCATGGAGGCCATATTGAGCTTCAGTTTGCACCATTTTCATTAGGACCAATTTAATACTCTAAGAACTCTTTTGATGAAAACCCATGTTAAAATGACTTTCCATTTAAGAGGAGTAGCAAAATCAAGATTTTCAAGATGGCCACTATGGTGGCTATACTGAACATCTGATCAGCAACATTTTAATTTAGGATCAACAAGACATCTTAAGAAGTCTTCTGGTGAAAACCCCATGCTAATATGACTTTCCATTTTGGAGGAGTAAAAATTACAATATTTTAAGATGGCGGCCATGGTGGCCATATTGGATATCAGACTGGCACCATTTCCATTTTGGACCAACAAATCATCATAAGAAGCCTTCTGGTGAAAGTACAATGTCAATATGACCAGCCTTCTAGGAGAAGTAGCAGCAAGAAAATGTTCAAGATGGCAACTGCAGTGGCCATGCTGGAGGTCAGAGTGGCACCATTTTCATTTATAACAAAAAAAAACCCATAAGAAATCTTTCAATGAAAACTCTATGCTGATATGACCATTCATTCATGAGAAGTAGTGATACAATTTTCAAGATGGCCACTGTCCGAGTGGCACCATTTTCACTTAGGACCAACTGGACATCATAAGAAGTCTTTTAGTAAAAAAACCCATATTAACATGACCATCCATTCAGAATAATAGCGATAACAAACTTTTCTAGATGAATGCTGTGGTGGCCATAATGAATGTGCAACCTGCAACCATTTACATTTAGGATCAACTATACACCATAAGAAGTCTCCTAATGAAAATTCAATGCCAATATGATTTTTACTTCAGGATGAGTAGCAGTAACAAGATATTGAACATCAAATCAGTTATTTGATATCATAAGAAGTCTTTCAGTAAAATAACTATAAAGTCTTAAGGAGTTGTAATAACATGATTTTCAAGATGGCTGCTGTGGTGGCCATAATGGACTCCAGATCAAGTATTCCATTGAAAACCATCTTCATATGACCATCTATTTAGGAGTAGCAATAACAAGATTTTCAAAATGGCCACTGTGGTAGCCGTACCGGATGTTAGATTTGAACCATTTTCATTTAGGACCAAATAGATATCATAAGAATTAATCTGGTGAAAATGCCATGTCAATGTGAATTTCCCATCAGTAATAACAAGTTTTTCAAGACTGATGGTGGTGGCCATGTTTGTTCTATTTTCAGTAACAAGGAGCATATTTGTGGATCAGTATCAGTGGTATAAAACTGAAAGCCATTCATACCAAAATGCTCTCTACCAAGTCCGACTTAAAGGTGTCCAGTTTCTTATTAGAAGAATTTGAAAAGAGTGCAAATATTGACAGATGATGGATGGACAATGCTGTAACATACATTAAGCTCACTGGGTCTCATGGCCAGATGAGCCCAAAATTTTCTAACGTTTGTAAAAATCTACATACTGACATGAAGATTAGGAAAAATCTGACACTGCTATAGTTGGCTCAGTGAAAAGATGGATGTTGATACTGATATGACTAAAGCAATCGTGGCCCTATTGGATGCAAGATCACCATGATTTTCATTTTGGATCAACAAGACATCCTAAGTAGTCTTGTTTTTGAACTGGCAAAAATCCCAAGCTGATATGACTATCCATTTAGGGTTAGTATCCATAACAAGTTTTTCAAAAAGGATTTTGATGAAAGATTGACATGACAGGAAGTGTTTTAGTGAAAACCACATGCTGATATAATCATCAAATCAGGCAATCCTTCAAGCAGTTGAGGAGAAGTAGTGATATAAAAATTGTGTTCATGGGCAAGATGAAATGATGGATAATAAACAACAGGCCATCCTGTAAGTTCTTTTGGTCTATAACTAGTAAAGTTAAAAAAAAACTTAAGAATTATCACTATTTACCTTGTCTCCAGACTTCTAAATTCTGATAACTCCCCCTGCTCAAATCGTTCAGCACATCTACATCCATGTCTTGTTTCTGAGTTTTAAAAATTGGACAGTTAGCTTGCTATGCCACTATGAAGTGAAGATGATGATGATGGCTATGACAAGGCCACATAAAGAACTATGTGTGGTTTTGGTTATGTCTTGAAAAACAAATTAGGATAGGTAGGTTGGTATAAATATTTCGGGATTTTTTTTTGTCCAGGTACATTTAAATGAAGCATAAACTAGAAAATAAGCATCATTTGCATCCCAAATTTAACTTTGATCATAGTTACATCCCTTTTTTTAATTTATCTTCTCCTGAATTTTTTCTTTTCCAAAAACAAATGTAGGGTCAGCAGGAAAAAAATAGGGTCAGTTGGGCAGCCAGAACCACATATACTATTTTATCTGGTCTTGTAATAACAACAATGTTAAAAACAAAAATAGTGGAATATCAAAACAAGCAAAAGTACCATGAAAGCACATTATATGCTGCCCCATGGTTAATAATCCTCTATGCATGAACCAGTATGGCATGGTTCAATCTAAAAAGTACTAAAAAATGGGTATTAATGACCTGCATCTTTGATCTAAGTATGAGGTCTTAAACTAATGTTACTTTACAAAAACCATTACTTTATAATTGGACTTACCATGACCATAACCTTTGATCTCTAAACCTGGAAATATATGGGTTATTTATTACCCTTAGCTATCCACCAAGTCTACTCTAGGATAAAAATTATTCCACAAACCAATTTTTCTATGGTGCACTTAACCACTGACCTTTTGACTATAAAATCAATAGGCTTCTTTCTTACCCAATAAGCAAATCATCAACAACCTTTCATAATGGTACATGGTCGTGAACTACTATTTTTGTACAGAAACCAACTGTCTTCTTTGAGTCAGCAGCCTTGACTTTTAGCCTTTTGACCCTGTCAGATAGATAAACTTCTTCCTTATTATAAGTGCAAGCTAACCAGGTCTGCTATGTAGAAGTAATGATACTGTGTGGAAAGTATTTTCTTTTTTCAGTAATGGTGACCTTGACCTTTGATCTTTTGACCCCAAATCAACAGACTTCTTCCTTACCAAAGTGAAAGCTATCCAGAAATCATGGCTAAGTTAAATGCTCTAGAACTGAAGTCTGGAAAAGGAAACATTACCAGAAAGATGTTATAGTAGCATAATGCCCTCTGCCCAAAGGCAAGCGTATTGAAAGACTTATAAACAGGTACATAATCTAGTGAAAAAGATAAGTTCAATATTGATAATTCATGCTGGTATAACAAAACTGAAAATATAAAATAAACATATTGGTCAATAAATCAACAAGCAAACAAAGTTTTAAAAGTCATGCCAACCTATGATCTAATCATATGGCAAAAAAAAAATCAATACAAAGTATTCTAAAATGCAATATACAGAAAAGCATCTTGTGACCTTTAAAGTACTGATTCTGAAATACTGATAGCTGTTACTGTCTGAAAATGAAGATAACAGCAAAATATACAGTACAACCTTGAAAATTCTAAAATCAATCATTCAGATATCTGGCATTACTCAAATGACTTGCTCTCTAAAACATTCTCGTTTATGACTCAAACACCTCTAAAATATCAAAGACTTGAACAAAACAATTAAATAGTACAATGTTTCGGGTTTGGAAATTTCTAGAACTCAACTTGTATATTTTCTCACTTACAAACCATATACTGTGAATTATTTTTCATGGGACATTATAGTTGTTAAAAAACAAATCTAAAAATAGTCATTCAAAGTGACCGATGTTCAACAGTCCAAAAAGAACTTCCTGGAATCCACATCATCTGTTCTTTTATTCTTTTTAATGGGCGAGTATTGAAAGTATCTCAGATATTCTTTAATAATATCCAGCCTAGCAGTTTGGTAACAAAAATATTTTTATACATGTTTGAATTAACATAAAAGCTGTACAAAATTCTTCGTCACAGCCTTTACCTTAAACTTGATATCATGAACAGAACAATGAACTAGTCTCAGTCTATGCTAAGCTTTGGCTAAAAGCCATAACTGATACTTTTGGGGAAAACCGAATTTATTAATGGTGTTCTTCTGATATCCACAAACTCAGTTTCAAGAATTTATTCACACTTGTTTGTATTATTATCATCACAAGCCATTACAGATAACAACCACAGTCAAATTTTTGCACTTTTAAATAAATTTTCAAGTGCTGAATATCAACTTATTTATTGAAAAATAATGAAATAAAAAGTCTATTTAAAATTCATCTGAACAAGTTACCAAGTTCATAAGTTCAGTGAAATGCATCTGCAGTGCCCTCTGACCTGACACCAAGGCCAAGAAGGACTGGTTTTCAAACATGTTCACAGAGAATGGACAAGATGATGCACCCTTTTAAATCAAGACTAATTACATATTGTATAAAAGGTTTGAGTACATGTCACATGCCCATGGCAGCATTCTTTCAAGAGGAGTATTTAAGATAAGATTTGTTAGAGGACTACAATGGTTGCCATGTGGAAGGTTAAATCCTTTTCATTCAGGACCTCCTACATTTCAGTGATGATCCATGCTGATACAACCATCTATTCTGGAGAAGCATTCATAACAAGATTTTAAGGACAGCTGCCAAGGCAACCATTTTGGTGGTCAGATCAGCATCCCTGTAATATGAGGCTAATTACATGTGGCATGGAGTGCTTTACTGAAAACCCCATGTTTCTAGAAACCAATTCTGTTCAGATTTGATTAATCACAACAAAATTTTCATGATGTAGTGGCCATATTAGAGGTTATATCTGCACCACAGACATTCAGCACAAACTATATAAATAAGTCTTTTGGTGAAAAATCCATGTCAATATGACCATCCATTCAAGAAAAGTAGTGTTACAACTCAATAGTCTTAAACTAAGCAAGAGAAAAGAGTGACGACCAACAAGTTTTGTAAAATCCAACAAGTAAAAATTAAATATACAGCAGGGATCACCCTGAGTTTTGCCAATGTTGTAAAATGTGATTTTTTTTTTTTCTTACTAGTGACAAAATGTACCATCTGGCAATTTTTTTGGCGACAACCTTTATGGCTGTTTAATTTGTACATACAATCATGGATTTGGAGTGGAGACATTCAAAGGGACCACGAAAGGAAGCCACAAACTTGGATACACAATGTACTGGAATCTATCTGTTACATAAACAAATCCTTTGTTCATATTGACAAACCCATCTTTACAGTGCATTGTTACATCATAATCCGCTTACGTATAATTTGTACATACAATCATGGATTTGGAGTGGAGACATTCAAAGGGACCACGAAAGGAAGCCACAAACTTGGATACACAATGTACTGGAATATATCTGTTACATAAACAAATCCTTTGTTCGTATTGACAAACCCATCTTTACAGTGCATTGTTACATCATAATCCGCTTATGTTGACATCTGGCCTGAGTACTGTATGCTGCGATACACTCAGTCATGCTACTGGAATATACCTATAATTGACCGACCTCTGAAGACGCAAACAGAAACAGCTACAATTAATTGAATGATGGCTAATCCTTCTGTTGTATTTTTTAAATGTACCAATAAAATAGTTTTGCAGAAACTTCAGAGAAAATTGATTACCTTTGAAGTACTGATTGCTGTGTATAAATACAAAGCAAATAGAAAATATCTCAATCAGAATTATATACTGTCAACAGTGCAACTTTTATCATGGGTAAACTTAAGTTAGACATTGCATATTCATCGTCTCATCCTAAAGTAAGGTAACAAAATTAACAGCATTTAATTAGACAACAAATTCATTAGACAACACAGTCACTAAACTTGATGTTGTACCTCAGGGGTCACGCTACCAGGTGAAGTGGGCAATTAAGTCGCCTAAAAAATGTAAACTTCGCCTTCTTCTGTTAGGAATGTGAAAACGACTTCACCCTGCGATTTTTTTAGAGATACATTGACAAATTATACCTTTTGAGATGCCCTCTCGCCTTAGGCGGGTTTATTCTAGTACTGTGTTGTGGCAAAAGGTATTCTTCAAGCCATCAGTAGCTAGGCCTAGTTTTGATATCAATTAGCTGACAAAAAACGCACATTCACAGGCATGTGTTTTGATAGCTGACTGACCATTAACCATTTCCTGAGTTGGCAACTAAGGCCCCTATCACTACCCGATTTACGCATGTTATCCTTCGATGACAAAAACATACAAACTTGTGTTTCGAAACTTTAACAATAGTATGTATATAGCAATTTGTGTTTTAAGAATAAAATCGGTGATCTGGATAATTTTACTACCTCTTGTACACTATTTTGTCATAAAATTAATTTGAAACTGTAAGTGACAAGTAACGGGGAAAAAATGGCGGACATCGCTATGTCTGGGAAGTACCAGTTTATTAGATTGTTTGTTTTCGTAATTCATCGAGCAAATATATACAGAAAAATATACAATTTATAGAATGCAAAGCCTAGGTAGTATGTTATTTAAAACTTAACTTTAAAATGCAATTATATCGGTCAAAAACGTATGAGACAACGCTATGTTGTGGAATTCGTGAGAAGCGTTGTAAGGTCAAAGTTGTTTTCTAACGTGACTCGTATTAGTGAAAATACAGAAAAAAGCTGCCAAGCAGATAATATTTAATCAATGCCTAAAATTAATACAAGTATGTAGACAAATAAATAAACTATAAATCTGCAATCCTATCATGGACTGTTGCAATGAAGCTATATAAAGTGAGTGATTACATTATGTAAACCCCTCCTTCTAAAAATAGATGCACTCATGTCTGTGTTGATTTGGTTCCAACGGAAAATGCCCCTTCTTTATTGAAGTTTCAAATGTACAGAAAGATTTTCAAAGAATTCAAATAGTCGTTGAATAAATTTAGTTACTACCGAACAGTTATTCTAGCATGTCATGCAAAAACAAATCCTTTCAAAAACCAAGTTGGGAGATTGAATCCAAAAACACGCAAATTGGGACCTACCATCGGGAAGTTTTTGTGGCATATTTAAGCATCGTTTTAACTAAATATTCACCGATTTTTCAGGTCCAATACACATGAAATTCTTAAAGGACACACTGTTTCTCCCTGTGGAGTGCATTATTCAACCCCCCCACGTGCCCCCATTTCATATTCTGGTCAGCTGTGCACAAACTGCACAATAGCTAAAAGTTAGACTCAAGCCTCTTCGACAGACTTCAAAGAAACCGCCTGTTCTACAGTGAATGAAAGCACTATCAATTGATTGACAAATAAACAATGCCCTTTTTTTGTTATAACTAACAATGCCTAAAATGGGTGTGAATTTATGTTAACAGTTCAAATGTGGTATCAAGCTATCATACATGTGATAACTTAGTTACCCACATTTTATATCCCACCTTATTTATAATTGCATATAACACTGCTTACTAAATAACATATTTATTCCAAATTATTTTTTTTTTTGGCGGGGGCACATATGCTCTGTGATATGTTTCTTCATTCCTTCTTTTAATTTAATGATGGCAATTAATGCTTATATATACAGTACATCAATGCCAGGTGTTGACTCGTGTAAGTTTCTTTGGTGGGAATGGAGATCCTAATTTGATTGTCGAGAAAAAATCTACAGCATTCAGTGATCATTCTTGAGATTTAGGAAGCAATTCACTACAAGTATGTAAAGCGCAGCAAAGATAAATTTCTGAACTCCTGGTTGACGGAGATGTATTTTGTGAAACTAGCCATGGAGGGGGGGGGGCATTTAATTCCTGAATGCATGAAATCAACGGTCGCATTTTACGTCACTTATCTTATATTGCAAATTTCGATCATAGGGTTTTAGTATTAAAATGTCATTAACAAACATTCCTTCAGTGGCATCACTGGGGGTGGGGGTGGGATGTGCAGACTGCACCGGGTGACACCATTAGAGGGGGTGATAAAAAAATGACTATAAAATTATGGAATTTTTGTGCAGGAAGGAGGTCCATGTGGGTGACACCATGAGTTACTGCACATGCCTGTCTATAAAATTTTTGAGTTTTTGTGCAGGAAGGGAGTCCATGGGGTGACACCATGAGTTACCACACTGGATGACACCAATTCTAGTGACGCCACTGAGTTATTTACAAAACTATTGTTTGGAAAATAATATACATAATATAGATTTGCTTAACACCTGATGTTTCTATTAAAAAAATGAGAGATAGAGACTGTAGATATCAGGAAAGTAGATATTTTACATTTGATAATGCATTTATTTCAGGTGACAACAGTCATACCTATGCACTAATGGTGATGCAGGATGCAAAAGACCATGGAAGTAGCAAAGATCGCTGCTATTAGCAAAAGTAAAAATGCCATTATCAGTGCCATGAGGAACACTACTGGTGTCACCTGTCAGCACTGTAGACTGTGAATGTGGATTCAGTAAGATGAACCTCAAAAAAACTGACATCAGAAATGAACTAGGCATCTCAACTCTAAAGATTTTATGAGAATCAGCATGTACAGATGTGAAGAATTGGGCTTTGAAACTGCATTCAACAAGTGGGCAGCCCTAAAATCGTGACGGATCCTCATGTGACATTCTATTTATTTTGTAATATTATGGCTGTATTGCTTTTTGTCAATAAAGTAATATTCACTGCCTATTGCATTAATAGACTTGGAAAAATATTCACTACTTGCTCTGGAGACATTTTTTGAAAATTGTCAACAAAATATTGAGGTTGGCCGCTTTTGTTTTGGCGACAACTTTTTAAAAGCCAAGACCATCCCTGATACATAATACCTCCTCTCATAAAAAGGAAATATTTATATACTAACGCTTTCTTTTAATTATTAGCCACATATACATGCAATTAAAAATATACATGCAATTAAAAATGACAGATTAAGATGAAGTCTTATGAATGACACATAATATACATGAAACAATATATTACATTATACTTCTATACACGTGAAATTCATCTGCAACTCGCATTTGCCAAGCTTCTCTTTCTTTCTCTCTCTTCCCTCTTTCTGTAATTGCAATTGTCTTTCTTTCTCTCTCTTTCCTCTTTCTGTAACAGCAAATCTCTTTCTTCTCTTTGTAGCTGCATTTGTCTCTCCCTTTCCTAGCTCAAGCTTTCTTATCTCTATTTCCATCTTTTGTTTTAATTTCAATTCCATTACTTTTATGTCAGAGCCAGGTAGAGACTTACTAATCAAACCTAAGCACTTTTATCCAAAAAATTCTTTTGCACCAAAATATTTTATATTTCTTGCTTTATTAAAGAAGTCTTTGCCTCAGAAAGATTATATTGTCTGGCAATTGGGAGCAATTCATCCTTTTTCAAGGACTCTAACCTTTCCCGGGTAGGATTTGAAATGAAGTTCTCCAGTTAAACGACAATGTGAAAGCTTGCTGGTTTCACTATTGATTTCTCAAGTATGTAAAATAATACATGGGATTGAAAAAATTCAGAAATAATCTGAATTCAAATTTCAAAAACAAAATTTCCTGAAATATTTTAAAGAAACTTGTATCCCATACAAGAGCCCCCAATTCTCGACACAACTCTATGGTCTTAAACTAAGCACCAGAAATGAGCAAAGACCATCAAGTTTTGTAAAATTCAATACAAATTGAAAATACAAAAGAGTAGAGATATAACTTTAAAGAGATCCATGTTCAGTATCTATCTTTTCATTTCTGACCATTATCATGTCATAAGAAATATTTTAGTAACCCCATGTCGATATCACCTCAAGTTCATCAGAAGCAGCATTACAATTTCCAAGATGGCCATGATGGATTTTTTTATCTGCACCACTCTCATTCAGATGTATACCATTTACAAGTCATAAGAAGTCTTTATTAAAACACATGTCAATATGAAATCTGTTCAGAATTAATAACAACAACAATTTTGATATGGTCACCATTGGCCATGCTGAATGTTATAATAGTACAATTTTAATTTAGGAAAATCTACCTGTCATAAAACATATTCTGGTGAAAATCAAATGTTGATATGACCATTAATGCTGGAGCAGTAATGACAAAAACATTTTCAAAACAGTCACCATGACAGCCAGGTCTGATGTCAGATTGACAGCATATTAATTTGGACTATCTATTAGTCATAAGAAGTCTGTTAGTGAAAATCCAATGTTGATATGAACATCAATTCAGGAATATTAATATCAAGATTTTAAGGATCATGTCCATGTCTGAGATCGAATCAGCACCATTTTCAAACAGGACAATCTACATTTTGTAAGAAGTCCTTCACAAAGAATCCCATTTCAATATGACCATCCATTCAGAAAAAGTAGTAATAGCAAAATTTCAGGGTGACCATTGTTGGATGCCTGAGTAGCAAACTTTTCAGACTAAACAGGCCTCAGGATTAAAGAGTATGCCAAATTTCATGACCTTCCTCTGAGTGGACTAAGAGAAGTAGCAAAATAATTTCTAATGGATGCCAGATGCCATGAAATAAATTGATGAGATGATCTTAACACATTCTAATGGATGCCAGATGCCATGAAATAAATTGATGAAATGATCTTAACACATTCTAATGGATGCCAGATGCCATGAAATAAATTGATGAAATGATCTTAACACATTCTAATGGATGCCAGATGCCATGAAACAAATTGATGAGATGATCTTAACACATTCTAATGGATGCCAGATGCCATGAAATAAATTGATGAGATGATCTTAACACATTCCTAATGGATGCCAGATGCCATGAAATAAATTGATGAGATGATCTTAACACATTCTAATGGATGCCAAATGCCATGAAATGAATTGATGAGATGATCTTAACACATTCTAATGGATGCCAGATGCCATGAAATGAATTGATGAGATGATCTTAACACATTCTAATGGATGCCAGATGCCATGAAATGAATTGATGAGATGATCTTAACATAAGCCCTTCTAGTCTTCAATCAGTACAGCCCAAAACTGATTAGACAAAAATCCTTCTTCGGAAACAATATGATTCCTTCCTAAGAAACAAATTACGTACTTACAAAATGTCATCTTTCACTGAACTCTGAAAATTAATATCCATGAAAATAATTAAATCTACAGTTGTTTCAAAACATAAAACAAGAGGTCCAAACTGACGCAATACTGTTCACCTTCTCTGCTTTTTGTGTTTAATATGTAATGCTTTTAAGTCTGCATGTTTTTATCCCAATTTTTTTTTATTGCAATATGATTTTAAATCCTAATTTTAGGCATCTAAAACAATTGTTTTTCTTAAAGCTTACAAGATGCTGTTATTGTTGGAATTTTCTTGTAAAATATTTTTATGGAGTTTTACACAAGTGTAGTATAACAATGATCATCAAATTTATATATCAGCCTTGTAATGAATAATTTTATGAGAGTATATAATACATGCTTGCACAGACTTTGTTTGAGACTACTCCTACCAGCTTAATATGTCTGCTTAAGTCAGGTCTAATGGGAGTGTCCATTAAATATGCTCTGTATCCTATCTTATTATATGCTCATTTTTTTTCTCAGTTAACTTCACATTAGATCATTCAGTATTTTTCCATACTGCACAGCTTCATATAATAATAATAATAATAATGAGGACTTTGTATAGCGCCTAATCTTTAGAAGTTCTAAGCGCTTTACAACATTTGACAACACTTAAAAAACATATATAATGATATGATTACAAAATTAAAAACAAACACCACAAAAGGCATGTATCTAAAAATAGCATTGTGTATTAAAAGCTACTTGGTAAACAAACAATGTAGGCTCATGTAATAGTCGCTTCAGCTTTTGGTTTATAATATTTGTTTGTGGATGAACTAATCATACTGTTTTGTATATCTGAAAGTAGAGATAATAAAGTTAATGATTTTTATATGGATGAGTTCACCGATTCACAAATTGTCCACAACAAATGTGAGTGATGCAGTATCAAAAATACTATTCTGATCATTTAAATAGTTATATAGAAGAAATGTTTGGAACTTTTTGCAAATAGAATAGTTCAGACTATGACCAGTACTCTCTTAGGTCTATAACAAAAGCACAGATAAGTATAATGCAGCCAAGGGCTATTACATATCTACCAGAGACATACCATTTTACAAGTCAGTTGAAATACTAAATTCAAGAAAAAAATGGAACTGAAAGTTTTGGTAGAAAACTAAGAACCTCAGAGCCAATAAGCCAAAATGATGTAGACATCTTATTGCCACTAACTGTCACATAGTAGCTGCTTTGCAAATTTCCCTGTTTAAGTTTTTTGATACAATTTTGGAGTTAGAGTTGCAACAGAAGCCATACAGGTTATGTACTGAGCTGGGTTCCCTCCAAATGAGAGCATCCAAGTGACAGGGCATAAACATATTTTCTTTAGCTGGTAATAAAAATGGCAATACAATATATTTATTTACATCTTTGCAACTTGAATTTCCTTAGAATGTACTTTCTTTGTTCTGCAAATCTGATTTACATGGCCCATGTCATTTCCAACAGAAATCGCATTCTCCTTACTTCACTAAAAATGAAATGAATGTTGCATTCCATAGTCTTTCAATCATTTCAATTAAAAGAATTAATATTTTTCACACATTATGATTCCAAACAATCAGTGACAGAACAAGGTGTGGTTGATTCAATACCAGGCCACTACTCAGATTAGATGTACATTGTATGGAATCTCAGCTAATAAATCCAGTTCATCACTAGCTGGAAAACAAAACTGACTTGAATCAACAGAAAAACAAAATCCATCTATTCCAGACCAAATGGATAAGTTGTTTCAATGTGCATTCAATCAAAATATGACTCTATATTTCAATTTTAAGTAAACCAAAACGTGAATTTTTAAAAAAACTAATGTTAAGTGGGAGACGAAGTTCAATGGTTGCTGGGCAGTGCTATATGTGCACTAATATTGTTACTGTGTACTGATGAATCTGTGGTTGTGTATTTATTTTTGGAATACAGCATAAATTCAATTACCTTGTTTCTTGTAGTGTATTCTGTTATCATTAAGACTTAGGTAGGAAAACAAAATGAGTATATAATAAAAAGGTTATTGCATTGTATGGGAAAATATGAACTCGTTTTTTGGGACTAATACTGCACACCCTAGACATGCATTATTACTCTGAAAATACTATTCATATTTACCCATACAAATGCAGCACTAACCTATAAGTCCTATGACTGCATGCTATACATATTTTATGTGCTTTAGTTAAAAAGTCAGTACAAATGCTCATTAACCTATATTACATGTTGATACCAGGCTGATTGTAATAAAATTTAGTTAAAATTGGTTAAATACATTTGTGTAGTACACTCCAGAACGTATTAAATAATATACATGCATATGAAAAATCCATGAATTTAAGTATTAGATCATATGTTAGAAATTCATGTATCAGTCAAAGCCCATTAGAAAACAACTAAAACCTTTATAAAAAAAAACGGTAGTCCTCATTTGATAGATATCCCATTGTCAACAAACACGTTTCCCTAAACAATTCACTCTGATATTTATTATCCTAGTAGCACGTGGCTGTATAGTTGTTTATATGCTATATGTACATGTACTTCAATTGTCCTAGATTTTGGTTAGCCAGAGACTACCATGATGCCAAGGCTGCCAAGGGGATGGGACTATTTATAGGGAAATGAAAACATGTGAACAAATTAAAGTTTCACATTCATGCGAGATGTCCTACCTTCATTTAACTTGATGGCCAGATATCTATTGTTTCAAAATACTGGAACTTTAATTGGGGTTTTAAACCTCTATTGGTAGTGATCATAAGCATGAACTTTTTGTTGCAAATAGGAACCTTTCACGGCACAATAAATATGTTCCAATCACTAAAAGAAAGAGAAATAATGTTTTTATTTAAGTCTGCTGCCGATTTTCTTTGATCGAAGTTCTTCGGCTTTGCTTTGATGAAGGTTCATCTGTTACTGAAGGCGTCATTAAAGGCACTCTCTGAAGGACCAAACAAATGCCTGTTTGTTATTGCTGCGGCAAATCAAATAATTGTAAAACAATGACAGACACAAAATTTTGTTTTTTCATTTGCTTAGTATATTAGATACAGAATGATCAATGCTTCAAAGGTAATCAGTTTTCTTTAAAGTTTCAGTGCAGCTATTTTTCTGGTACAAAGAAAAAAATTGCCATTGTCTGGTAGATTGTAGTTATTCCTGTTCCCGATTTCAGAGGCGGTCGATTGTAGCTAGTCAGGTAGCATGACTATTTGGGTGAGATTACAGCACAGAGTACTAAGGCCATACATCAGCATAAGCGAATTATGATACAACTATCCAAGTTTGCAGCTTCCTGTCATGGTGCCTTTGAATTTCTCAACTCCAAACCCATGACTGTATAGAGTTTTTAATGGCCAAAAATGTTGCGGCCAAAAAGATCATCAGACGGTGTATTTTGTCGCCAATAAGAAAAAAAATCGCAATTTGCGACGTTGGCGAAGCCCAGCACGATCCCTGGTAATGATAGCCATATATCATGGTGGATCAGCATCTCTTGTATAAACTTGCAAGGATTTAGAATGACTTCTCCAAAGTGAACAAAATTTGACCAGATTTGACACTGAGCATCATGGCAGCAATGCCTTCCAAGCTTCCATCAGCCTTCTCATTATATTTTTTAAAGTAGTTGCTTCAAAATTAAAAGTATAACCAAAAATGTTAAAGTGCTGAAAAAGTATATGGCTCAGCTGGAAAAGCTGATAGTAATTTTTGCAACCGGCTAATGTAGAGGGACACCCTGGTAACAATCAGTTTAGAAATTTCAAATTGACGAATAAAATTACTTAGTTTTGTGCATTTTTTTAATATCTTTTATGCTTTTAATTTTTAAAATTGGTAGAAGGGTACTAACATGGGAGGGTGTGCGAATGCTATAGCTGATAATGAGAAGGCTGTTGCATAGTTGGTTCCAATTATCCAGGAAATGTGGCTGCCTTTACAACAACAACAAAAAAAATCTTTGACGTCTCAACAGCTAAGAATAGGATTATGCAACCTGACAGAGATCATTCGCAGCATAAACTCCCTTAAAATTTAAACAAATGAAGCCAATATGCTATAATATATGGTTGCCAGCTGTTCCTATCCCTGAGTTACTTGGCAAAATGCTAACTGCATTGGCAATTAGGTCTAGGTGAGCCAGGTTAGTTTTCTCATGTGCACTTGGGTCTGTTGTTGAGAAGGTGCAAGTTTTGTAGATTTTCAGCATCTTCTTTTGGGGTGAGGGTTTTGAGTTGCAATGGTGGCCATATTTGAAAGCAGACTGGCATCAGTTGTACAACTTTAAAAGGCTGAAACACCTGTAAAAGTGTCAAACATGATAAAATTCGGTTAATTGGGTTTTAGCAAATATTATTTCATTATTTGTAAAGCTTCTAGTAATGGTGGTCATATCAGGAAATAGTCCTTATTTTGTTAATATATTCTTGAAAGGAATTAATGCCAGAATACTTTCTGAAAAACATGGTGAAACTTTGTTCAAGCTGTACCTTGAGAAGTCAAAGATACAAGCAAATGTCAATCATCCGCATGTTGATAAGCACAACATGTGATGATGCACAATGCAAGATGGATGCAAGGTCACACCACAAGCTCAATTGGCCCTTGGTGCAGTGAGCTAAATATGACACATCAAGGTACAGTAAATGTTGTTGATCTGAAAGCTGGTGATCCAGACTTAATGATTATACAGACACTAACGGAAGACACCTGGATACACAATTTACTGCAAAACGTTATGAAAACAACTTAATATCCTTTGCATTTAAGTTTAATATTAAAGAAAATGGGTGCCAATAAGCAAAACTTACTTAGTTTTATGTCTTGCTTCCAGTATTTCTTATAAGTTTTAAATTCTTCTAGTGACATCTCTCCTTCTCTGAGCTTTTCATACAAAGTTGTTTTAGCCTCCCAGTCTGAAAAAAATATATTAAAGATCACAACCATAATTTTGTGAAAATGCTACAGCTACAGTACTAGTCACTTTTAAGATTGGTCTAAAATAAGGAAATTGAAATTCTTTTGGCTTGAAATGATACACTGTAAAAACTTCTTGCAACTACACCCAAAATGAAATCACTCTGCAATTACACAGAGATACATAGCTGTCAACACTGAATTTATTTTGGTATGGCCATTCCCTCTATGTAATGAAGGGTGAGAGAGCAACAATATCAGTAACTCAAATTCTCAATATCAAAAAATCAAATGATTTGCTTGGTTCTTTACAAATCTTGCTTCCAATATGAGAAAACTTTACACATTTGAAAAATTTGCATCAAAAAAGTTGGTCCTGTAGCATTCTGAATTCTGGAAGTCTACTGTACAATATCAACAGAAGCGCACATCTAGATAGCCAACCTGCTGATCTGCAACATGCAGCAGTATATGACAACATCCAGGAAACAAATAATGTAGTCAAAAGCTGCTTACCATCACACTTATACACATGAGATAAGGTAGCAAAATGTCAAGCATGGCTCGAATCAATGATATGCTCCAAAAGGCACAAATCACTCATAAGCAGTATTATGAAATGCTTGAGTTGGTAGTGGCTGACATGGAGAGGGAAGCAGCCTACAATTGTAAGGCCCAGCCATCAAAGCAAGCCCCTCAGTGACAAATGACTCCGCTAATCTTTGCACAAATTGTCGGCATCCAAAACTCATAACCAGCCAAACTGTCAAAATCCATCAGGTGTCAAGCCATAAGCCTAGCAGCCCCTGCAAGCAATCAAGCTATCGAAATCTGCCAAGTTACAAACCAGAGCCTGGGCTGCCAAGAAGCCAGCCAACCTTGGAGGCTGCTCCAATAAAATGTTTTAGTGAAGTTGAGATAAGAGCTGTAGAAATGGCAAGGAAGAAAATGAGAAGAACAAGAAGATGCTCAATGGCAAATGCCTATCTGCTGCTGCATTGTGGTGTATGGTTGTTGGCACTGATGATGCGGAAGAACCTGACAGCCACACAAAATGCTCATAAGGGCCTACTGAATCAGCACCCAGTCCACTGATCTAAACAAAACAATACTGTACCATTTTCCAATGGCCATTCATGTACTGGTTGCTAATTAGAGAGAATTTTTATGCTGTCGATGACTCTTAAATGGCAGGTCATCCAAGGTAGCTGAAGCCCAGCCAGATCATATTAATTACCTTGAACTAAGTTCAAGGCATATATATATATATATATATATATATATATATATATATATATATATATATATATATATATATATTTATTTATTTATTTATATATAGATACACAAGTGATGCCAACTGAACGACACATTATGTCCCTTACCAAGTGATAGATGGATAAGCTCATCACATTCTGGAGAGCGCATCCTGGTTCCAGACTGCTGCTGGGTGCCATAGGGCTACACAAGCATCATCCTATTATGCAGACAGCCTCCCAGGCCAAGTGCCTCTGAGTGACCCACAGCATGCCAGTAGATATCTACATACACTTGCAATTTAATGAACTGTTGCCATGTGATTTATCCGATTATGCGACCAAGGCCAATATAGCAGCTTTCGCACCTGCAGGCGCACCTGGTGTTTCTTGGTCAATGCTGCCAAATCCCTCAATTAGGCAGCAAAAAATGTGTTGATTGCCATGCAAAGCTGCTTCTTTTCATGAAAAAAACCCATCTGGTGGGTGGGGTGAAATAACAGTATTTCATTTCACTTGATACTAATGGCCTCTATCACACAAACCAGTCAAATCAAAAGCTTGGGCAAAACTTGTTGTCAAGCGTGAATATTGGTTATACTCACTAAGCTATACTGATGTTTCAAGTTTAAGTAAAAAGATACCCGTACTGCATGGAAAGCTAGCTATCATATGTAATTCGAGTGTTATGAGAATATAAAGCAGTCAGTCAGAGAGATAGAAGTGTGGGAGAGTGAGGCAGGCTGGCGGGAGGGGTGTGACCACATAGCCCTGGCCAAGTGTTTTGGCCAGTGAAGGGTGGATTCAAAGTACAGGAAGGGGACGTATGACCCCAGAGAATTTGCCAAGCATTTTGGCTGGTGAAGGATCGATTGGAAGGTGTGGTAGTGCATCTCTCCACAGAACCTCACTGAGCACTTTGGCCGGTGAAGGGAAAAATTGGAAATATCAGCATGGAAGCAAAAAACTGGAACAGTAAGTATTGTTCAGTTGTGGCCATGTTTAATGTTATATGTGTTGGTGACTGATGGACAGAAAATTGTGTAAATTCATGGAGCGAAACGGAGGAAGGATAATCAGACCAGGATACCAGTGGAAAAAAAATCGACTTGGGTGAGTTCCCAATGTAGTGCAGTGATAGAACTGTACCATTAAGAGAGCTGAATAGCAGGACTTGAATCAATTTATATTCATTTTACTTCATTTATCATCATGAGAGGTAGTGTTAGTGGGGATATGTGAGTGTGTGCATTATTAGTGTTATATGTCAATAAATGTAATATTATTTGTGTGTTTCTTTATTTGTCTTCATCTGTTGAGTAACTATCACCTGTCCCAAATATTCACCCTCCCTATCTTAAGTATTTGCCTAAGTGTAGGGCAGTTTGTGACAGCCTCATTGTGGAAATCCAAGAGACAGAGGACACTCAGGTAGGCTTGGTTTTGACAAAAGGCTTCTGTTATGTATATTTAATTTGTCTTGTTTGTTGGCTTTTCTTAATGGTTATGTTATGTTATGCACATCTGTATTTTGTACATGATCTTGTCCAAAATCAAGTTAATGGTGTACTTTACCAGGACATTTATTTTGCAAACAACATAAAACATGGCTATTTCCCTATCACTGTGGATTAAATTTTCAGATCATCAATAGTAGTAAAACATGTTTACTTCAATCTGAGTTAAAGATACAGTCTGATTCTGACCTTAGAAACTTCCAAAGTGGAAATTTCCTATTAAGTTGATAGAAAATTTTTAGAAAATGGTAATTGTGACCTAGGTCAAGTAGAGGGATATATAATCTTGTTTACACTGGGATTATCCATTCTTAATTTAATATCTGAAGCAGAATCAGTCCTATTGTTGTGCACAGTTTTTAATTCGGTTGGATTTATTTATTTATTTATTTATTCAAATTATAATTCACTGGAATTACAAAGTGCACAATAATATTCTTGGACTAAAACATTAAGTTGGAATTATTGTGAATTCAGACAAGAACATTTTGGATTTTATTATTGTGATACATAAAAAAATCTGTTAGCACACTGCCATAATCACATTAACACATTCAAGACAACAGGTACATCAATACATTCAACACTGGATTTTTTTGGAATACCAATGGAAGTCAATTGGAACTTCATACATTTGGATTCTTGCTAAACTTTTAGGACTATCTGGGATTTAATTCACAGTACTGTTAAGTTCTTTTTAAATTTTTCACTTTGTAGTCTGTGGAAATAAATTATTTTTTGAATGTTATAAAACTTGTTGGTTTTCACTCTTTTCTGTTACTTAGTTTAAGACCACTGACTTTATTTTGTTGGTTGTCATCCGACACAGATGAAAAGGGTCATTAGTCAAAACTGAGGCTTCTAACATGGATTCCAAAAAAGCTGGGCTCAAACTGGCTGTTTCATACTACTCAACAAGATTTGAAATTTGCTGACTTTAATGGGATCCATTCTCAAAACTACATTATAAGAGGGGTGGCAGTATACTGACAGACTTAATGGTGATGGCCCACTAAACTATTTGAATTGTGCATGTCCAATTAATTATGCTACCAGAAAATGCGAAGTATCAAGCAGGCTAATTTTTCTTTACATACACTCATTTGTATGTATGTTATATTCATAAATAATGAATTATTGAGATTTCAGCAAGAAAAAAAAAAAGGACTCCAAAGAGTGCAAAAATAATTGTGTCGGTGCTCCTGTACAGTAAATCACACCATCCTAAATGGGTATAGTAGAATCAAACATAATATTCCCAGCTACATACAGGTAAAACCTGTTATAACACGATACTCAGGGTCCAAAGAATAACATCTCGATATAAGTGGGATTGCATTAAGAAATTTTTCAAAAAACTTCCCCATAGAAAATGTACATTGAAATTTCAATGTCATCAGTTTTAACTAACCTCTTGATCATATGTCATTTGTTTTGTTTGCTGGGTTTCATCAGACATCAAATATATTTCAGTTTTGAATTGTATACATGCCAATAAGGTGGAAATGATGCACAGTGAAGTTAAGGCAACATTAAATGCAGTGCTGGGAGTAAAATCTACTAGGGATATAAAAATCAGCTTTTCCAAGAACATGTATTTAGGATGTTAAAAAGAGAGGTCACCTTAAATTAAAAAATGGGAGCCATTCTGCCATCACGTTATAAGCAGAATCACGTTATAACGGATTTTACCTGTATTACTTGAAACATGACCCAACCAGTGCACTTCATTTTAGTTTATTATATGCATTGTACAATTTGTCCAGTTTGCTGCAAGTATTTATTATAACTATGACACATTATCTGTGAACAAGACAATGCAATTTTACAGTATGTAAGCATGAGGTCAGAACTGAATGGAATCCCCTATTCTTGTTACTCAGGGCAATGAGTAGTTTAAAATTTCATTAAAAAAGTGATTTTCATGGTAGTAATGTCTTCCTAAAATACTGATCACATTTTATATAATATTCATTTTACCCCTTACATCAAGCGATTAACCAATTATTTGATTCATTTCATCTACCACAATATCCACACATATCCTATACTTTGTTTGTAAAAGTGGAAATAACATTAATTTCCAAAAAGGTCTTTTCTATTAAACACACTATTTCTATTAAACACACTATTTCTATTAAATACACTATTTCTATTAAATACACTATTTCTATTAAACACACTATTTCAATTAAATACACTATTTCTATTAAACACACTATTTCTATTAAACACACTATTTCTATTAAATACACTATTTCTATTAAATACACTATTTCTATTAAACACACTATTTCAATTAAATACACTATTTCTATTAAACACACTATTTCAATTAAACACACTATTTCTATTAAATACACTATTTCTATTAAACACACTATTTCTATTAAATACACTATTTCTATTAAACACACTATTTCTATTAAATACACTATTTCTATTAAATACACTATTTCTATTAAACACACTATTTCTATTAAATACACTATTTCTATTAAACACACTATTTCTATTAAACACACTATTTCTATTAAATACACTATTTCTATTAAACACACTATTTCTATTAAACACACTATTTCCATTAAATACACTATTTCTATTAAACACTACCTTCATCAACAGAAGCTGCATCTGTATCTTCATTTCTTCCTAAACCCAGATACCAGTTCTTCAAGTCTCCCTTGCTACACTTTTTTAAAGATGAATGACAAACACAAGGAAACTGAAAGATAAAAAAACACAAAATATGAAAATAAATGTTTTGTTTCAATTGGGCTTAATTTGACCCATATCCATGGAACACTAATACTATCACACCCTTTGCATCTTTAACCTACCTCCTTTCTGTTGGTTACTATATGCAAATTCCTCTTTCATCCCTACTAAGTGTATATACACTTTAAAGGTTGGGCTATAAATAATAGCTAAGTTATAAGCCAGGGGCGAGTCCACAAGGACTAGGAGCAGACTGAGGAGTCAATGCTGGCAGCATCAATGACATGGCCTTTCACGCAGAGAAAATATGTATATCTGGTTATTAGCAGAGTTTCTGCCACAAATTTAAAAGATTCCAGACATTTTCCAATGAATCTCTATACTAAAACTTGTCCCATATTCAAAAGAGCAGTCACAATGCCAGCTTCCAACTAAAAACTTGTCCCAAATTCAAAAGAGCAGTCACAATGCCAGCTTCCAACTAAAAATGGTAGTACAGTAAAACCTGTCTTGAAAGACCACTGTTATGAGAGACCTTATTCTCAATGTACAGATTTATTTATTATATAGTCTTATGACCTGTCATGGAAGACCGCCTGTCTTGAAAGACTCCAACTTTTTGGCAGATGGGGTGGTCTTTCATGACAGGTTCTACTGTAATAACAAAAAAAAAAGATTTTTTCAAGATTTTTAGTAATTTTTCAATTTTTCCTGACATTTTTAAGACTTGGAAAAGCAATTTTCAAATCTGAGACCTTTTCCAGAGTTCCAGACCTGCACTGGAACCCTTTATAAGGGAAGGATGTCAGTGATTTCATACTTATAACTAGATGGACTCCAGAGGGACAGATACACAGCATAACCCAGAGGCAACATTGGTTCAAAAAAAGAAATTTATCTATTTATTTGTGCAATATCCCAGGGATAAGGCACACATCTTAGCAAATGTGTACTGAATTGTGTAAAAATATGTAGAACATTATGGGGTGATGCCTGACCTACACAAGTGGGGTGAGATTCACCTTTTGATGAGAAATAAAGCAATCACCATGCCTTAACCATTAAGCAAAGCAAGTTTTATCACATTAGTACCAGCAGTTTTGGAATTAACTGCTTGCATAAACACTTTACTACTGACTTGATGCTGACACTGATACTGCCACTGCCAAGATCAGCATAATATGTCTTGCATTCTTCTCCCAAAAGACATGATTGTCATATGAACCACATCTGCAGCCCAGGTTGCATGCATCACTAAACTTTTCCAGTGACATATTTCTATGCCAGTGGCTAAAATTTTATCACAAGCACATCAGACTGTGTTGATGGTTCCACAATTAAACAACAGTTACCACCCAGCCACCCAAAGACAACATCAGTGTTCTCCTTAGCAACTGGCAGCTTGATTGAAAACTCCAAACTTTTACAATTTTAACAATGTAGCTGAGAGCTTTCACAACACAAACATTTTTTTCAGGGTTCTCCAGTACTTGGAAACTGGCATAAAAATGTGCACTTTTCACTGTGTGGACACATAAGAAACAAAAACTAGGAGTCCCAAAGATGCATAAAATTTTCAATAATCTCCAGGCCCAAGTAGAAAGGTTAGAACAGGAACTCTCTGCACTAAAATCAAAGAGTCTACACAGCATTCAAATGGACAAACCAGGTGCAAACAAAAGTGTGCCAGGAAACCCAGACAATACAATACACAAACATGTCAAAGGACCAAAACACAAGAGCATGTGAGGGCACTCAGACCATACCAAAACCAGCTATTAGAAAAAAATCAGTATACACACAAACAGATGCAACCTCACCAATTAAACAAGATGAATCTCTTCTACAGGTATCAGATGGGCAGAGCCAAAAATCAGTTAAAGCACATACTGTAAACATGATCATCATGTGTCTCACTCAACATCAAATCCTGGTGCAGAAGAAACTGCTAAAAAAAACTACCTCCATCCACAGCATGAAGCTAAATTAAGCACAAATACTAAATACAGCAGTCACCAAACTCTCAGTCAGTCTATTCATGGAAATCAAGAAGTCCAAGCAATGCATCTGAATCCCCTACTTATCAAAATCAGCAACATAATTAAAGACAGATCTGTTCTCATAGGATCATTAATAATCAAAGGAGTAAGAACAAGAGGTTTATATAAAACTGACATAAAAACCAACAGAGGTGCATCTATTAATACTATTACAGAAAAAATATTGGAAACGGGTATGTCACCATATCATACTGTAATTCTTTTCATTGGTGGCAATAGTTATAGTAATGGCCAATCTTTAAAGGGCATTGAGGATGATTATGAAAACTTGTATGCCATCAGGTCCAAAAACACAGTGTAAAATAATCATTGCAGGTCGACCGCCAAGAAGGGATGTACTTATGACTTCACTAAATGATATCCTACGTATGTTGTGTGAAAATTCCCAAATACTCTTTGTTCCGCAATACAGGACCTTCTTCAAAGACAATCGAGTGAACCAACAATTATACCAGTGAGACCAAATCCACTTGTCCAACAGAGGTACTGCCTTGCTCGTTAAGAATATAGACCATTACATAAGACTTATAAAAGTGGTTAGGCATGAGTCAGAAAATTGCTTGTATTGTGGACAGCACGGTCATGTAACACAGTGGTGTCTGCATGGAAAACAGATTCATTGCCATGTTTGTAATGAACTAAGACATAAGCAAAAGTTGTACACATACCAATAGGTAGAAGGCAATGATGTACAGGCCTATACAACACATATCCATCAACAAAATGCATTAGAATATGCGTATACTTTTCAATGTAATAATTATAATTCTATAAACAGGTTTCAGGCACTATCTGATTTGTGTACAAAGTGCAACTTGTTAACATGTAAACAACTATGTGATACTGTTCAAGTTACTTCTTCTTCTGAGGCACATCAAGTGTCTAATATATCAACGTCTTCTTGCAGGTATGCAAATCAGTCTCATATTGAACATTCTCATGTACCCATTAATGTGGTCATGGTACAACAGATGGATCTTGTATAATGTTATCTTCTTCATGTGTTTATGTAAATAATCAAGGTGATGAAAGAAATCTGTCAAGTCTAAAAACAATACATTGCATATTTCCTTGTCTGAAAATCAATCCTCTATCAAAATTGTCATGCCTTTGGCCTCCTCAAAAGAGGTCTGCAAGTAATCAACCTAAACATTCAACACATCCTCCTTATACTGAATGAGATTAAGTTAATATTACAGCAAACTAGATCAGTCAATATTCTAGGTCTATGTGAAACCTTCTTTCTGATGATACTTTTGATTTGGCTCTCCAAATACTGGGGTTCAACTTTGAAAGAAAAGATAGGGAATCCATGGGGGGTGGGGGTATTCTTCTCTATGTAGACAGTTCCATTAGTTATAACAGACGTGTTGATCTTGAAACTATTGGGGTAGAGAGTATCTGGATTGAAGTAACCCTTGCCCAATCAAAGCCAATACTCTTATGTTCAGTTTACAGGCCACCTAGTTCCACAGCTGATTGGATTGATAAATTTGAGGTGCAAATTCAAAAAGCTTTACTAAAGAAAGATTTAGAAACTATCATATTAGGTGATTTTAACACTGACTACATGAAAACTCCACCATTAACTTGGATAAGTAACTTCAAAACTTACAACTTTATTCTATTAATTAATACCCCAACTAGAGTAACAGATAAAAGTGCTACTATCATTGATCATGTCTATACTAATAAACCTGATAACATAAGTGAAATTATTGTGCCAGTGTACACACTGAGTGACCACTACCCAGTCTGTATAACTAGACACGTTCCAAAATCATCTACAAATGGTCAGCACATTGAAATACAATACTGGGACTCTAAACAGTTTGGTGAGGAAATGTTCTTAAATGATTTAGTTTGCAAACCCTTCCAATCAGTCTGCAATATAGCTGATGTCAACACTGCCTTAGATAAATGGTATCAGATGTTTAATGCAGCCTTAGACAAGCATGCCCCAATTGTGGAAGCATCTAAAAGAGCTGCACCAATGCAAGAACAGTTCTTTTCCCCCTAGACTTAAGCAAAATGAGGATACAGCAACATCTGTACAAGACATTGCGGAAATGTTCAACAATTTCTTTATAAGAATCTCCAGTCTAACATTCCAATTGAACTTAATGCTCTTCTATCATTTATAAGAGCTAAAATTCCTGATGATTATTTTTTCAATAGCTAATGTTAGTGAAGCTGATGTATTTGATATGCTAATTAAGGTGAAAATTAATGAATCCTCTGGATTGGCTGGCATTGGTCCATGAATTCTTAAAATTGCTGCACCAGTAATAACAAAGTCATTAACACATATCATAAGCTTAAGTATAATGAGTGGTAATTTTGCATAAACACTAACATGTGCAAAGGTTACACCTATCTTTAAGAAAGGAGAAAAGGAGGATACAGGAAATTACAGACCAATATCAATTCTACCTGTATTGTCAAAATTATTTGAAAAGCATGTAGCCATTCAGGTTTATATATTTTTTTAAACATACTATTTCATAAAGTGCAGTCAAGATTTAGAAAGTACCATTCATGCCAAACAGAACTTACCAAATTAATTGATCTTTGGCTGAAGGAAATGAATAATGGTCATTGTTACGTGTAGGCTCCAAAATTTTATCCTAAGAATGAAAACACAAGTCCTATCATTAGATAGTTCTATTAGAATTCAGGTTCGAATCTCGACAACGTACAAATATGGAAGGCGATGACGTCAGATGTGGTCCAAATGTACGAATATCAACAATTCCTCAATTGAATCACAGTTTTTGTTTCCGAATAATTCCAGAATAAATTTCCATGAATATCTTTCAGAATTTTTTATAAGAAAGTCAACTTGTTGAGTTTCCAGAAGAATAAATTATTAAATCCAAAAATCAGATGAAAAACAAACAATCTGGCAACAAATAAAAAATAACACCTTGTTCCTTCAAGATGTTAAAATGACTGTCAGAAGAATATTAAGAATGCGTATTTAAACCCCAAAAACATCATTTCAAGTCTCGCGAGATGGGTCATGTGGTCTCTTACTACAAGAAATCCATCACGTATGCCAGTGTAACCCCACTTAAAAACCAATCATAAATAAACGTTGCTTACACATAGTGATCACGCAAGGAAAGTATGGTCCTGATACTGACCAATCATTTTAACTGCCTGTTTACGAAGTTCCCAACCTAAGACAAACTAGGTTAACTAAAAATAATTCTCATGTAACACTTCTACGTCTTAAACAAACAACACTTGCTAAAAGAAAACATCGAACTGCTAAAAAAAAAAACCTTTGAATCCCTTCAATAATCATTACAATAAAATGTAATGAAAAAAAATAAAAATAAAAAAGAATTTTAAAACTAACACACAAGCAATTTAATTACATATACGTAACAACATATGACTGGGATTGTTTTCCTTGACTTCAAGAAAGCACTTGATCTTGCTGATCATGAAATTCTGCTGCAAAAGTTGAACTGTTACAGGTTCGACAATCCTTCTTTAAAATGGTTTAGATCATACCTAAACCAAAGGTCTCAACAAGTAAGCATTGGCAATATTAGCACTCAAACTCGCACTATTCTTTCAGGGGTCCTCTCCTCTTCCTTATCTATATCAATGATCTACCACAAAATACAGATTTGTGTAGAGACGATGCAACCTTGTATACATCTAGTTCTGATACTGAAGTTATCCAAATGAGATTAAACTCAGACCTTATTTGAGTTCAAAACTGGGCACAACAAAATAGGATGGTAATTAATGATGGTAAAACAAAATACAGTGTGACCCCGCTATAACACGGTAGTTGGGAGCCATGGAACCCAACCATGTTATAGACCGAACCATGTTATAAGCAACCAGGTCAGTTAGGTGAAGAAAATGATGCATGTACCCGAAAAAATGTCGGGGGGGGGGGATAGGTAATAAATGCGGGCGCAAAAATATGTGCTTCATTGGCAAAGTTATCATTTTAAGTCGATGCATATTAAATGAGAAATACACCTGTAGTGAAAACAGAGAAGGCATATATAATATTTAACTTTTTTCAGAGAACCACGCATTGGTACATACACGTGTATACTGTTTATATATACATGCCTAATGTATAGCAATGAATAAAGTATCAACACTGTGTACTCACCCGCGAATCACATCACATACATTGAATCCACAATACAAGTAATTCCACAGAAACAATGCACACACACATATTTAAAATATTCAATAATTTTGTCACTGGTCATACAGGTCTAAATTCAGTGGGGAAAAAATAGCACAATCACATAACGAATGATGAAGCACATCTACTGTTCAGTATGTCCCAAGTCGGTAAAAGTTTGCGTCTCAAGCACCGTCGGTAGAGTTCGTAAACATGAACTTTTTTCCTGTAAAAAGGAATCTTTCACGGCACAGTAAAAGTGTTCAAGTCACGTTGGAAAATGAAAAAACAATCAATCAGATTCCATTGCTTTTATTCAAGTTCGGTACTGACTTCCTTTGAAGAAAGGTTCTTTGTTTTTATTGAAGATTGTAGTCGGCTTTCTTTGATGAAGGGTGCATGCGTTATTGAAGTCACCACCAAAGGCCAGCTTTGGAGACCCAAACAAATGCCAGTTTCTTACTGTGGCGGCAACATCAACAAATTGTATTGCATGATTGAGACTGACTTTTTTCCCCATTTGCTTAGTACGTTTTCATAACAATCAGTGCTTCAAAGGTAATGTTTTCTTTGAAATTTCAGCTACTATTTTATCTGGGTACATTTTTTTTAAAAATGAATTGGCCGTCGTATGGTCAATTGTAGTTACTGTTCCTCCCTGCCTATTGGTTTGTTTTTTGGGGGGGGGTTGTTTTGTTTTTTGTTGTTGTTTTTTTTTACATGTGTGGTAGTGGAGTGATGCTGCCTTCCATGTATGCAACAGAAATTTAAAGAAAGGGTCAATTGACAATAGAGACGCAGGTGTTCTGGTCTGATAACAGGGATTACTATGTGAATGTTCTGAAGGATTTAATTCTGAGTGAAAAGAAGAGGAATTTTACTTACCATCCACATACAAATGTCAGTCTAATTAAAAAATATTTAATTACTAGCGAGCGGCCAAAATCCAACAAAAGATAGATTATGAGATAATGCCTCATCCAGTTGATCTCTGCTACCAGAAATGTAAATTTGAAAAAGCGGATATCTCAAAACATACAGTACTCATGCTAGATGTCCACATAAGCAGATTATGATATAACAAGTGCATTTTATATCAACTCTGCGGCTTCCTTGCGTGGGGTCTCTGAATTTCATCACTCCAAACCAGTGGTTGTATATACAAGTTTAAACAGCCAACAATGTCGACAATAAAAATAAAAAAAATCGCCATATGGTATTCTTTGCCGTCAATTAAAAAAAAATCGCAATTTGCGACATTGGCAAAGCCCTGCACAATTCCTGAATAAACGTTTTACACATTATTTTTCGTACTTTTAAGAAGAAAACATTATTTTTTCATGTATGAGAAAAATGCCTATAAAATTTCAGGAGCCACACCGCGATCATCTTGTATTATTTGTACGCGATCTTTTCCATAAAATGATAATAAACTATGGGGTTTTTTTTCGTACTTTTAAGAAAGAATTTTTTCGTGTACGAGAAAAATACACGTATATGAAATTTTGGGAGCCACACCACGACCATGTTATATCCGAATTCGTGTTATAACGTAGCATGCTATAGCGGGGTCACACTGTATATGATTTTGGGGACATCACAAAAGCAACACAAGTCAGGGAACCCAGAACTATCTCTTGCAATCATCCATTAGAAAATGTCAAACATGAAATGCTTGTAGGTGTGTCCATAGATAACAATTTATTATGGAATGACCATATTGATAAGCTTTGTAAAACAATGTCATCCAAACTTGCCACACTCACCAGAATCAAGAAATATTTACCTATGGAAACTCACAATCTATACAAGTCATATATTCTTCCAACAACGGATTATTGTTCAAATGTATGGGGAAACTGTGCTAAATCTGAGCTTGACAGGATTTATACACTTCAGAAATGAGCAGCACATGTAATTTTAGATGCATCTATTGATCATCCCTCAAAAGCATTGTTTACAGAACTCAAATGGTTCCTAATATATGACAGGATAGATTTTCACAAGGCAGTTCTTTTATATAAATGTCTACATGGAACTGCACCAGAGTATCTTCAGGACTTATTCAGGCCTTATTCAACACAATACCAGTTGAGATCAATATCACATGGAAACCTAGCACCAAAACCAAGAACAGAGCAATTTAAAAAGAGCTTCCAATACCCTGGTACAGTTCTGTGGAACAAGCTTCCACTACATGTAAAATCTGCTGAAAATATTACAGTATTTAAGAGGAGATATCATGAGCATGTATGTGTTTCTAATAGATGCTGGAATTTAGTATTTTAATACTAAACATGTTAAAATAAACAGTAATTATTGCTATCTTCATATAATGTGCATTGTTATACTCTCCATAAGAGGGCCTCAAGGGAGAATAGTCCTTGACTAATGAGTCACCCTTTATAAATAAAGCATTATTATTATTATTATTATTATTCCCAAGCCCTCTTTCAAATAAATGCCCAAATCGCCTGACAGTCATGTTTTGAAAAACACGATTTTAAGTAATATCTGAAAAATAAATACACTTCAATATATGCAAGTAACATGTAGCATGTATAAACAGTAAACATTCCTGACTGGAGCTAATGTAATACTATCCTTGTGGTTGTTTGAACAGTAAACATTCCTGATTGGAGCTAATGTAATACTATCCTTGTGGTTGTTTGAACAGAGACAATTAAAAAGTAAAATAGCTCAGATATAAACAACCACCATTTCACATATTACTTAATAGGCTGACAATAGCTAGTGTGATTTGTTAAGAGCTGTGAAGACTAACTTGCATAGGTAAAGTTCACAAAGCTGAACAACCACATTTGTCTTAAATTATTGGCACATCAAAGAGATGCTAGATGCATATTGAAAAACAAAGTCATTATGCATGTAATTACCTTGAGAAAATGTTTAAGCCATCTTCATTAAAAATTATTGGCAAGTTCGTGAACAGAGGCAAAGTTCCTTTGAAGTCGGATTTTACTTCATATATAAAATGCAAAGCATGATTATTTCAGTTGCCGGACTAGTGTTCAAGTGTGATTCATTTTTTAATGCATTCTGGCAAGCTATAGGCCATCAGCAAAGCCCAGTAAAAATAAATTTCAAAATTCCAGGGATGGAGTTTTACTTTATGAAACACAACAGTGATGGGGAGAATTTAATTCTTTGTACATACTGCAAATAACATATCATCATAAGACACTCTGGAGTGTACAATATCTGTTGATATAGGAGCACCACATGTATGAAATACATTCGACATGCTGAAATGAATGTTCAGATTAGTTCTCTTTATTATTATTCGTTATATTAATCTTATTAAAATACTGTTAACTGATCTGTGCCTTTTTCGAAGATTTTAGCCATGAAATAGACTGACTAAAAGGCAATAATATGCACATAACTTGTATTTGCACAGTTGATTTGTGTTAATAAAGCATGAACATCCATAACAGATAGAGGTATTTATTATTGCTGTATTATCTGTAAAGCTCCCATTAAACTTGAAAATATCATGCTCCCTTCCCCAATGAAATGGTCAGTCCCAAATGTGATGTATACTCATTTTTCTATACAGACAAGCATATCTCATGATCAGACTGCATCGGATGTAGTTCTAACAATGTAAACAATATGGTCATCAAGAACAGGAATTGCTTAGTGAATCCAGCAGAAGTTTGAACACCAGTACCATCGAGTCTCAAGTGAGCGCAGTGACGAACACTAATGACACTTGTGTTGCTATTAAACTACCAATTAAACTACTGAGAGCAGCAAAGATGGCATCTAATTAAGCTTATATTTTGCATTCCAAAGGATTCTAAAGACAGAAACCAGTTATGTTTTTATTTAATGCCTGTGGTTCTGATTATGTAAGTGTACATATGTGTACTTGTATGGTGATGATATCTGACAGTACTAAGTCTGCCAATTATTTTTTTCCATTGTACATTTAAGTGTATTAAATGCTTTGAACAAGACAAACAAGTTATTTTCTTTTATTCTGATATGTTTATAGGCTTATATGAAAAGTTGGCTTTTTCTCAATTGGATGATGTCACTTATTTTGGTCACACACACACAGAGCCCATTGGGACCTCAAAACAATTTCTCAAAATCCACACAACACTGTCTGAGAATATGGCAGGTATGCATTCTAGCATATATTTACTTGTAAGCTTATAACTAAACCTTGAATAGACATGCATCACATTTTATTACATTAAACAATGAAACATGAAAATCATCAAAATTTCAGGTTTGAAAATTGCAGAAAATGTTTTATATGTGCATCAATATGGATTCCAAATATACTGTAACAAAAATTTATAACATTTACGCTTATGTTCAAGTGTGTACATGTCCGAGTGTGTGCATGCACATACATGTATAAGTGTGCATGCAAGCAAACACACATGCATGCATGAGTCCAGGAACATCTGGATGTTTTAAAAGAGGCTGTTTAATCAAGTATAAAGAAATTTCTGTTGCAGAGTCTGACAATAAAACAGTTTATTTATAATCTGATTTGAAGCAAATATACATTTTAAGTTTATATTTCTGCCATGATCTTCTCTGATAAACTACTTTTTTGAAAACCTGTACATTTATTGAGCAAAATAGAGGCTATATACCTTTAGCATTAACACAATCATTAGTTTCAAATGAAAAATAATTCAGAGAATGATGAAATTATTAATTAAAACACCTATAAATGATGGGTGAAGACAAAAAGTTAAATAAGGGCAAGATCTGGAATGGAAAAGTCTTATCTTTTCTTGCAAGCCAAATAAAGAACAAGTCAATAATGTTAAATTGACCAAATGGAAAATTCTAGTGCTAACCAAAATATTCTCCCACTAAGAAAATACCTTGGATAGTAAAGTTGAGGTGTGAAGACAAACATAATTAAAACCTTGCTTGTTTACTTTATAATTTCAATATGGAATAATGTAATGTAATGCAAGCAAGAAGATTTATATAGTTTGCAAATCTTTATTGGCAAATCACTTAAAATACTTCTCACTTATTCCTTTTTGTAATTATTATTCATGAGGTAAATTTTATGTACACAGTAAGATTTTCCTTGTAATCATAAGTCACATGTCAAATTGTAAAGGAGAGAATCACTAACTGCCTAATCTTTTATTATCATTATTAATGCTAAAAATTTGGGAAAGGCAATTCAGTTCTAATTTTGATTAGGAACTTTTTATTATTTGCTCATGTTTTGAAATATAACCCATTCCTAAAATTCACATCTTATTCAATCTGATCCTGTTTATGCATTTCAGTCTGTTTATTAACTGAACTACCATAAATAAGAATGCTGACAACAGGACAGTACACTGTGTGCTTTGTGATTTTTTTATCTATGACTCCAACATTTTCCAGGTTGGGAGCCCTGGACATGATATTTTGAAACCCTAGCAATAACCTTTATATTTGGTTGCATTGTCCCAGCTTGTACTTTGAATATGGGGGCTACTTCAAGACTGCTGTTTTCAAGGTACTGAAACTAGTAAGGACAATGGTATTTCTAATGGGAACTTAACAATTATGAAAAAAAATCCACATATTCTATCAAAGTACCCCATCACTATAAGGTCATTCATTATCACATCAATCCTGTTTGGCTGGAATGGTCATGGATCCCATTCCAGTGTACCAGTGAAACTTCTATGCATCATTTACTTCATTATAAGGTGATTCCACTGTAAGGCAGTACACTCTATGACTTCCAGTGGACAACACTATAATGAGAGTGCTGTTTAAGCATAACGTACTTCCTTATAAGGTAATCTCACTATAAGGCAACACACTATGACTCCATTGGACAACATTATAATGAGGGAATACTGTATATGAATCATGTACTTCCTTATAAAGTCATCTCACTATACAGCAGTACACTACAACTCCAATGGACAACACAACAATGAGGGAATATTGTATATACATCATGTACTTCCTTATAAGGTGATCTCACTATACGGCAGTACACTATGACTCCAATGGACAACACAATAATGAGGGAATACTGTATATGCATCATGTACTTCCTTATAAAGTGATCTCACTATAAGGCAGCACACTACGACTCCAATGGACAACACAACAATGAGGGAATATTGTACATACATCATGTACTTTCTTATAAGGTGATCTCACTATATGGCAGTACACAATGACTCCAAATAGACAACACTATAATGAGGGAATACTGTATATGTATCATGTACTTCCTTATAAAGTGATCTCACTATAAGGCAGCACACTACGACTCCAATGGACAACACAATAATGAGGGAATATTGTATACACATCATGTACTTCCTTATAAGGTGATCTCACTATACGACAGTACACAATGACTCCAATGGACAACATTATAATGATGGAATACTGTATATGCATCATGTACTTCCTTATAAAGTGATCTCACTATACAGCAGTACACAATGACTCCAATGGACAACACTATAATGAGGGAATATTGTATATGCATCATGTACTTCCTTATAAGGTGATCTCACAATAAGGCAATACACTCTATGACTTCCATGGCCAGTACTATAATGTGGCAAGTACTGTATATGTGGAATTAAATTTAATCTGATAAAGAAACAACCAACATTTAGCAGTACACGAAATATCAACTTATTTCCAGAGCTAGGGTTTGTACATCTATCCATGTTAAATTTGTGTCTATTAGTACCTGTTTGTTACCCATTTTTCTTCAGTGCTCCCACTGTATGAAAAAGTCTCTTAGCCGCTTCTGCAAAAAGAATATTAAAATATATTGGAAAAACTACTGTTTGCATAGTTTTATTACAATTGTGACTTGAATCTAAAATGCAAACCTTCACCTTTAGCTCATTTTTGGTCATCATGAAAAACTGTTTTTTCACTGAATACATACAGATTTAGTTTAGTTACTATATGACAAGTAAATTTTATTTCTTTTTATTTTCATCATCACCATCATCATCATCTTCATTATCATCATCATCCTCTGATAATAAGTAAACTGATGACAGACTAAAGTTAATGATCTAAAAGTACTCATCCTTCTCTATATTTTTTTCAGGTCTTACTGGTAATTTTAAAATCAGATTGATACCCTTGTTAGAGCAACAACCAAACATTCAAATCAGAATATTTTTTTACAAATATTTTAATAGTAAATCTGAACTCAGAGTCATATTGTGCTGGTTTATCGAACTTGTTTGACACCATTCTTTAAAAGAAATAAACAAGGTGCAATGTAAACTAATGCAACTTTGAATTTACAAGGGAACAAGACTGCTCCAGTGGCCTAGTGGTTAGAGTGTCCACCTCGGATGCAGGAGGTCGTGGGTTCGATCCCCCAGCCGAGTCACACCAAAGACTTATAAAAATGGTACCAACAGCTGCCTTGCTAGGTGCTCAGCATTAAGAGGTTAGTGTTAGAACTGGTCAGCCTGGTGTCAGGATAATGTGACTGGGTGGGACATCATGCTACATGTCTGCGGCATGATGCCACAGTGCTAGACATCACTATAAACTGCCCCACTGCAGACATCGTAGAGACATGACTGAAAAATTGTTAAAGCTATGTTAATAATCCAAATCACACACACACACACACACACACAAGGGAACAACTTCAAACCTACTAAATCACCTGAAATTCAAATTCTGACTCACAAGGTAGTAATAATGTCAAAAAAGTGGTTATTAAATGATTTGTAATGTACTTAAATCATACATTAGAAGCAAATTTAGAAGGTCCCTCTTCATGTTAAGATATTTAACAGTGACTGAATGTGCCAATGGGATAAATAAAATTATCACAAATTCAGCAAGGAAACAGATCTAAAACCACATGAGTTTGTCACCTTTCAAAAAGTTATAATTTCTTTTTTCAAAAGGAAGCAGGTGTTTTCAATAGTTTTCCTTCTTCACTAACACAAACAGGTGCCTGTGGATGCAGCAATTGTTTTTCATCAGCCTGGAGTATGTGATAGATTTTGCTTGCATTCTTCCCAACCTACACACTCAGACTTGTTAGTCTATGGTGGTAAATGTCGGGTTTATCAAAACCAATAATGTATGTATTTCTCAGGGTATCTAAATTATGACCTTCCAAAGGAATTTGGTTGTGTGAGAATCCAAATAAAGTGAATAGTTCCCATTTAAAAGTATGTATCATCAAATTAAAAAGCAACATCCATTAGTGAAATAGTCAATTCTGAATGCCAACATAACCTGTATGACTTTAAAATGGGTTAACAGATGAAGATGGATCAATGTTATAGAAAAAGTCATATAGTTCATGTGGGCATTCATCACTGATTATTTCAGTAATAGGTGTCAGTTTTTAGAATTTGATTAAACATTCCTTCAAATTGCAATTATTCACTTTATTTGGATCCTCATACATCCTCATACATCCATATTTCTTTAGAAGGTCTTTTTTACACCCCCTGAGAAGTTCATACAGGAAAATCATTATTAACATACGTTGGTATTTTTGGACATGATCAAACTTAAGGTGTGATCCAGTACAATCTGGACTGAATGTCATCTACTGTGATGTCACAATGAAATCTACACATGTTCATAAACAAATCTGTAATACCCTATGTTGTGATGATTAGACTCAATGTGCTCTTTTCTTGACAAAGTTTTCTACCTGGCCACCACTGTAAAGTCCATAGTGATTAATTAATGATATTTTCTTCTAGAAGAATTTTATCTGTGATAGTTAAGGTGCAGAGCATTCAATAATCAGGACTGAAAAGACTTTGGTTGAACAAAATTAGTATTATATTTTAAAATAATTTATATTTAAGATCAGTAAATCCGCATACCTGTATGACTTATACTATAGAGCAATATTTGTGAGGATGTCAAACATCATGAAATACAACTCAGAGATTCTTCTTTTTTGTGTGGGCCCCTTGCAAATTCCCAACTATATAAACTGGTACCCTTTGAGGAGTCCTCCCCATGAGTCAGAAATTAACGGCTTTTATTCGTCTGTGTACTCCCCAAAGGTTTGTAGTGTTGCATCTTCATAAAAGATAAAAAGAATTTTGAATAAAAAATTTAATTTTTGAATTTGGGGTTGATCTACCTAATATTGATAATAGTCAGGGTACCCAGTCTGGTTCCCCAAATTTATTTGAGGAAACGGGGGTCATACTCCCATCCAGATAGCCTGGAACGCTGTATTATCATGCTACTTAATGTTCTTATCGGTACATATTAAAACTGTTTTGCTATTGCTGCTTACTTATAATTCATCAAGTTTCAATGACTTTCCCTCTTTCTATTTACATAAAAAACATCTTTGTCAATCAAAGCGCATAAATGCAAATAAAACAGCATATGGTGGCTGACCCAGATTAACGTACCATGGGGGAACAACTCTATATTATTGCAGTATTCGCCTAACTTACGTATGGTAGCATGCAGGTATTATAATAAACATAAAATACAACCTACCTTTGGGAATAAATGTCCACGCTTGTACTGGCATAATTTTTCCACAATAAACGAAAGGATCCAATGATAAAATTGAACACACAAATGTAATTAAGTGTAAATCCATGATTAACAACATTACAAATTAAAAGCAATTATTATTTAACTTTATATGAATTTTAAATGCAATGTGGGCAAAGAATGTAAATATATAACAACTATTATTATTATTATTATTATTATTATTGAAATATTACTGATTTCAAGAAAGTTTAACTGTTATTATATTCTTATTTACGTTCAAGAAGTATGATCATAAGTAACATTTTGTAAATTTTGGTCCATAATGGCTACCATGAAATCAAACTGCAACCTTAACCTTGTAAGGACATGCATGTCACCATCAGCATATGACCTATAATCATCAAACATCAGACGATATACTGAATATACTGCATAATCAAAGCCAATGCAGGTATAGCAAGTTTGACTGGAGTTTTTTATATGATGATCAACGTAACTGCATGCACTTTACAAAAAAGTGATGTTCATTTTTTTCATTGTAAATTTATAAAAAATGTTGACATTTTAGTGGAAATTCTGTTGTAAGATAATTGCATCTTTACAGGCTACAGCTTTACAGCTGTAAACAACCGCTAGACGGTGCATGACCAAAATCGGAAAATCCTGTTTGCCGCGATAATACAGCGTTGGAGTATACATATGTATAAGGCTGTTTTCCTTTCCCCCTCTCTCCAGTGACCTTTTGCAAAATGGTCGCCATATAGTCCGAGTTTCCTCTGACCCTTGCCACCCCATTTTTGATATTTGGACATTTATGTTGAGGTGTAGGTCCAAATATCAAAAATGGGGTGGCAAGGGTCAGAGGAAACTCGGACTAGTCGCCATACTGTCCTGTGTGTGCTATGTGATATATGCTACATTGGGGTCCTACTAAATACTGCTAAGCCTGACAGCCCGACAAAGCCTGACAAAGCCACACAAAGCCTGACAAAGCCACACAAAGCCAGATTAAAAAAGTGTATTTATATTTTTAATTATATTGATGAATCAATTAATTTAGCCAAAAATCATATTTATGCAGATTTAAATGACCGAAAACTGGGCGACAAAGTTCGAAATCAAATAATGACAGAGTAATAACAAAGTCTCACAAAATCATATGTAAACTGTTCATAACTTTATAAACTGTTCTTTTAAGTTATTATCGAAAGAAAATGCAATTTTTCAGTACATCCTAATCACGCAAAGCCAGCCAAAGTCATACAAAGCCTGACCGAGTGATACAAGTCATATTAGCCAAGTGTATTTATATTGTAAATTATACTGACGAATAAAGTAACCAAACTGAAAGATTAGTTTTCAACATCATAATGCCGAATTAAATAACCGAATAAAAATTTTGAGGCAAAGTTCGAATTTGAATGACAAAATCGTATGTAAAATGTTTATTATTTGAAAAATTGTTCATCTGCATGATTATCGAAAGAAAATGCAATATTTCAATATATCCTAATTATACAAAGCCCGACAAAGCCACACAAAGCCTAATGAGTCATGCAAAGTCATATTAGACAAATGTATATTGTAAATTATATTGACAAAAAAATTAACAAAACGGAAGGACTAGCTTCAATATAATTATAAATAATGATAAAGTACTGATAAAGTCTGAACAAATCTATATTTGAAATGTTTGTTATTTTATAAACTGTTCACCTGACTGATTATTGAAACACAGGCTGACAAACTATACAAACCTTTCGATGTTTCATAAGAAAGGAATACAAAGCCTCACAAAGTCATACAAAGTGATAATAAAAATGTTTACTATTCTTGTATGGTGTTTTTGCCACATAAATTGCAATAGAAACATGTTGGATTTACTACGCACACCATAATGAATGACTGGTAATTGGGAGACAAATTCCAAATTCACTGCATCTCAAAAAAGGCATACTGAGCATGACAGTCTTAACTGGTATGTTTATTACTTTAAAATGTCTAAATAATAAAATTCAGCCTCCATTTGGGAAGATATTTGTATAGACTTACATTAAACTAACCGTAATTAAATATTTTTAGAATATTACAATAATGTACATATAATGATAAGAAGAAAATGCTTGAGAAAATACATGATTTAATATTTAATATAATTCACAATAGTTATATATGTCTTTGCGCGTCTTGGGGACGAAACTTATTGGAGGTGACACTGCCCCGAGTCAAAGAAACAATGAGATAATAATTAACATTTGCATAGATGGGTTTTGGTATGATAAGCATTTTACTAATATTTTCATTTATTAATTTATGATAAGTGAGTTTCTACGCAAACTTGAAACTAAAAACCATTTGAATTAAACAGATTTAAAAATGAAAATTGCTTCTAACTGCTATTTTGATATGATGCAAATTTGTGTCCTACTTTCTCTGAGTCCTTGTCGCCCGGCAACTTGTTCTTTGGTTTGGTTTTTTTGCCAATTTTGGGGCTTTCAACACAGTGTACATACCGTCTGAGGACGTCACCGCGGTTGTTAATTTAATGTGGGATTTCTGCATAAATGTCAAGAATATATTGTCTTTTTCTTCCTGAGATTTTGCACGCTTTCTTTGCAGATTTTGGGCAATTTTGGGTGGTCTGGGGAATGTTTTGCGTGGTTTTGGCCAGGATCTGGGTGAATCGTGCCAGCCCTCCAACTGACACATAAAAAACCTATTTCAAATATGATTTTGTCTGACTTTGTTATTATCCAAATTAATTTATCTCCCAATTCGCGGTCTATTAATGGGGTATATATATATATATATATATATATATATATATATATATATATATATATATAAAACCCTAGTTTTTCAGTTTGGTTGATTTATTAATCAGTCTTATATTGCAATATAAATACACCTTCCTAATATGACTTTTCTGCCTTTGTGTACCTCTGTTATGTGGTGTCGAATATAGACAAAAGTATATACAAATTGACAACTCGTTATAACATATATTGCAATATTGAATTTTCTTTCGATAATCAGTCGAAAAAACAATTTATAAAATAATAACTAACATTTCCAATATGATTGTGTCATGCTTTATCAATACTTTATGATTGTTCGAAATTCGAACTTTGTCGCCCAATTTTCGGTCATTTAAATCTGCATAAATATGTCTTTCGGCTAAGTTAATTCATTCATCAATATAATTAACCGTATAAATACGCTTTTTTAATCTGACTTTGCATGGCTTTGTATGACTTTGTGCGGCTTTGTCGGGCTTAGCAGTATTTAGTAGGACCGGCTATATTGTGTGTATGCACGATTTTTGTGTTAGGTAGGCTTTTTACCAAATTTATCTTTCCATTGGTTGTCTCCTTTCAAAAAAAGAATAAAAGAACGAGAAAGGTGTCTTTATTACTCTTCCTTTGTTTGCCTTTTGTTTGATTCTTCTATGCAAGTTGGGCCTAAATGTACTGTAGTCCTACAATGTTAAGACGTCCACCGTCGTATTTATGTTGTTTTGGGTTCACCCAAACAACGTAAATGTCAGGGTATCAGGGTAAGCGTCTTACACTGAAGGACTAGCCTATATGGTAAATAGTTTAACTTCGTGAGAACTTTCGTTTTATATAATGACCGTAGATAAAATATATTTCTCCACATATCACTAGGCCTATATACTAAAAAAACGACGTTTACCTGGGTGGAAAATTCAGTCCAAGGTCTTGTTTTGAAATCTATTCTGTCCTTCCTCAAAAGATCCAAAACGTGTATTATTTTAAACAGGGATCTTATTTGCAAACTACATTTTACGCAGGTTGTCGCGTCACAATGAGCAATATCAAGCATTTATAAGACGCCGATGGTTGTCTGTATGACGCTAACCCAGATTTTTCCGGGTCCATGTATTTACCGCAAACCACCACAAACCTACCGCAAACCAACTTTATATCCATAATAATGCTAATTTATCAGTGAAAATATAATGTTTTAATTTAACAAAATGTGAAACTTTTCATATAGACCTAAGGAGAGGTTATTTAAACAGTATTTTACAACATATTTTACTTGCTGTTTTTTTTAACGGATATAATGTAAATTTTAAGTGTTTAAAAAAAGCGTGCTCCCTGCCCTTGACATTAAGTAATGAAATTTAAATTGATATTGATTACAATTCGTCATATGATAGACTTCTGCAAAGCTCGCCGTATCAACAGACCAATCAGAAGCAATTTTGTCTTAAAAACCTATTTTGAATTCAAGTGATTTTTATTTTCAGTTTTGCGTTCTTCTCTAGTTGTATAGTACTGCAAAAATGTTCAAAGGGAACTACATCCTTGTATCTAGTATCTACAATCTCAATTTTTTCAGATCATCTACCTAGAAGTTGTATGTTATTTTTATTTCATGTAAAAACCAGAGAAAATAATATTTGTAACAAGACATATTTGTCATAACTAGTCTTTACAAGTGATTAAAAACTGGACACACACACACACACACACACACACACACACACAGAATAGTTACACGTCAAAGTGGATCCTCACGCAAAACACACACACACAAATACACTGCATTTCTGATAAACATATAACCAAAACAAATGATGATTTATAACAAATGAATCATTATGAATGATTTAAGGAGGAGCTACAACTATAATGACTGACACTCGACCGAGATGAAAATATATTAAAACGTCTTTTATATACAGATGGCAGTAGCACTTTCTCTGCTTTTTCATTTCTCGATCTTTTCCAATGGTTTGGCTTTCTAGCAACATTCTTGGCACCATTTGAAACAGAATTTTCCGCTGGTTGAAACTATTTACGTTATGTCTTCCTTTTTGTTTTTCCAACTTTTGATTTTCTGGAAATTCCGTTGCACTGGATCCAGCAGGAGTTCGAGTCTATCCGGGATAGATTAAGATAAATGCAACAAACTGACAACAAACAATGCAAAACTAGTTTCTAGCAGGCATAAGCACTTTCGACTCTAAATGAGACTTTTTCAAAGGCAAACACAAGACAGAAAAAAAAAAAAAAAAAAAATACAAAAGTGTTGAGGTTACTAAATTGTAAATAATTATTTCTACAGGAATAAAGTCTTGAAAATTGTGATGTTTCAACTGGTCTGCTTAAACTGGATGCTGATGCTGAATACTAGTTTCTATTGAACTAGAAATTGTCAGTGATGTAACACTAATTACAATTTCTCACATCCCCAATTGTTGTTCCAAAGAAAAGAAAAGGAATCTTAATAGATACGCCGCCTTATAACACTGAAAATAAGCGGTTTAAACCAAGAAGACTAGAAAAAGACATCCATGCACAAATAAAATCATCATCTTTTTAGCAGCCGGAATATTTTCATTTCAATAATTCTTTCAATCAGCGTCGCCCATTCACTTTTAATTACTACTAAAACAATTAAATATTTGGGAAATAATTGACAGTTACGAAAATTTACATCAAAAACAGATGGCGATATGGGTCATCAATTTCTACTTCAACAGAAATTAGTATTCAGCATCAGCATCAAGCTGAAGCCAGTTATTTGCGACATCAAAATTCTCAAAATTTGATTCCTGTAGAATCGCACGCACACACACACACACACACACACACACACACGACATGTTTTATGTTTCTTGTTATGTCCAATTCTGCATAAGTAACTCGATGTTCAGTTTCACCTGCCGGTAGTAAAGTATCAAATTCAATTAAAGTGGAAATTTAGTGAGTGAAAATAATATTGAAGAATTGCAATGTCAGATAGCTTGTTTCAGTTTAAAGAAGGAAATAGTTTTGCAATTACGAACGATGGACCTGCTAAAAAGTTTTCGATACTAAATGTGTGTGAGTGGGTTTGTTATGGAAATCGTTTCTCAATAACGTTTGCAGTGTGTTAGGACATTTTCAGTTGCCCATTATTTCATTTCAGTGTTTTCTTTTTCTTTTCTTTTTTGTGTGTTTCTTGTAATTTATTCACATTGTTGGTTTTTTGTGTAAACAATTGGATTTTCATAATCGATGAAAAAAGACTTGAGTACTGTTCTTTTTGAGTCATCTCCTATAGAGATGTGTATTATTGGTACATCCTTTGTCAGTCGTCTCCAGTAGAGATGTATATCTTTGGTACATACTTTAAAACGGTTTTAAACATCAAGGGACTATTTTCGCTTTACACATTGTCTTCTGTTGTTATCAGCAAGCCAATCCATCCATCCACAACATGAACATTTAATGTCACCGTTTCCAAAATTCCTTTAACTATTTAAAATGTATGAACGATTTCAAATTTGAATGTACAATTTTGCCATTCCTGTGGTCAAGAGCAGGTACAACAGATACTGAGACACCATGTGCTGTTGTTAATCACAATGTGTTCTCCATGAATACTGTTCTTGTTGAAACGTTGTAAACTGACTTTGTAAAATCTATTACAACTGAAAACTGTAATATAAATTTAGTCGTATAAAACTTTGTGTATTTATCCACTCAGAGTTTGTAAGTAATTTATTTTTACGACTCCATGGTCTTCAACTACGTAAAAGAAAAGAACGATAACCAAGAAGTTTTGTAAAATTCAACAAATAATTTATTTCCGTAAGAAGTGAAAATTTAAAAAGAACTTAGTTTTGTGAATTAAATCATACTTGGTCCAAAAAGTTCTATCACAAGTCCAAATGTATCTAGTTCCAATTGAATTCCAGCAGCATTGCAAATAAATTCCGATATTGAATGTTTTGATGTACCTATAGTCTCGAATGTGCTAATGTGCCAATGGCCTGGAGTGTGATGATGTGCTAACAGTCTTTTGATGTTTCACAATAATATAATCCAGAATGTTCTTGTCTGAAATCGCTAAAATTCCAATTAATGTTCCAGTCCAAGAATATTATTGAGCACTTTGTAATTCCAGTGAATATGGATTTAAATAAATAAATCCACCCAAATTACAGACTGAACACAACAGTATGATTGATTCTGTTTCAAGATGTTAAGGCATGAATAAGTAATTTGTAAAGTAAGCAACATTATTTGAAAAGCTAAGATACAATAATACAACCAGGAAATAGGTCATTCTCCTTATAAAACATTTAAAGTTGTCAACAACTTTAGGAATTTCCAAGTGAAAAACTACTGTACAAGACTCGTATTATATTAAACATATTTATCTCCATTGATAATGATCTGAATATTTACTATATGATCTTAGAGAAATATTAGCTATGTATTATACCGTTTATAAAATAAATGTCACTGGGCAGATAGACCATAAACTTGATTTTGGATAAGATGCAGATAAATACAGTTGCACAAAACATATAATCATTAAGAAAAGTCAACAAATAATACAAATTAAATATATAACATTAACTTTTCTTCATACTGCACTGTTTTGAATGATGTTGTTGCGTTTTCAATGCTATCCTTTTACATATAATCCGTAATTATCAATCTTTTTTTAAAAAACATTGCAGGATATCTTTTGATATTTGAAATCGACAAATCGGCATTTTTATTCCCTTAAATATTATTTGCAACACAACTAGCATTAACCACACTTTTATTCCATCCCATCCAAATTTGTAAACGCATGTACATTATCTCTGGTTTCAGGGATTTTTGCTTTTATGCACTCATAGTTATTGAATTTTAGTGTATTTTAGTAATTAAAAGTGTTGGAATTCGAAGTGATTAATTTTTTTAAATTTTTTTTTTTAATTTTTTTATTTTTATTTATTTAATTATTATATTTAAAACATTTAAATGGTCCATCAATCGCAAGTGTTAAACTGCGATTTACCGCATCCAAGGCGGACGCCGTAATCCAGGCCCGGCCCTAGGATGTGCGGGGCCCAAGGCAGCATGCGGGGCCCAAGGCATCAAACGATGAGCGCGAGGCCCCAAGCAAAAAATTGCATTGCGGAGAAGCGCGGGTCCCAAGGCGGTTCCCTCGTTCTCCTTGCCCTAGGGCCGGGCCTACTGTAATCACTTAGGCCACTATTAGTCAACGAGGAATGTTGTGCATTAGTTTGTCACCCAGAATAGCACTTACCAAAAAACGTAACTTAGGTAAACGATAAAACCACCAATCATGTTGACTGGAAATAAAAACTTGTAAACCTGTTCAGATCCACCAGAAATGTATGTTGCTCTTCGAAAGATCATTATTTGGATGTGGTCTGCAGAGTGATCCAATTATACATCTCTTGCGAATAACATTATGAATATTCATTTATGCTCAAACAATTTCAAAACCAGGTTTATACTCTTATATCAGTAGTAATTCCTGATACTCCAGCTCCAGTCTAACCCAATACAAGGAGTTAAGATTAGCCGTAGGTTTAACATGTAAATGCCTTTCGACCCCATTATGTGTATGGTAATGTTAAAAATGTCGATAGTTTTAACATGTGGGGAGAGGGGCACTCTGGCCCCTTATGGGAGTGGTCACGTTAAACATGTCTATAGGTTTAATATGGGATGGCATTCTAACCTCCTACAGTAATGATAATGTTGACAACCTCTGTAGATTTAACTTTGAGATGTCACTCTGGCTCCTTATGGGAATGGTAATGTTAACTTGTAGACTGTTATAGTCCATTTCCATGTTGAAATTTAATATTAAATTTATTTCGATTCTAATCCAACGCACACCCTACTATCCACCACCTAGTTGTTACACCCACCCACCCACATACGCACCCTGATATCCAGCATCCGCGTTTTCATTAGAATCCAACACACACACACACACACACACACACACACACACACACACACACACACACACACAACCATCCAGCACCAGCTTTTTGATATACTACCTTACTATCTAATGAAAAGGGTAGGGGTGTTGATATACACGCTATACTCATCTTATATCACATACAAGCAGGCAAAGGTAGGAGTGTTTATAGACACATAAGGTAAAATGTTTTAAGTTTTAGTTGTTAACATAAACACAATCATACGCAAACATACAAGCATAACACAGATGTTTGGCAATAAATTTGAGTGGTATCTCTCTTTTCTAGAAAACTGTTTGGCTCTGAAAAGGACCGTTTCGATTATTTTAGTCACCTAGTGTCAACAACTCCCGAATCCACAACTCCAACTCCATCAATCTCCAACTCGATGATTGAAGGAGACAGGTAGGGATGAGTTAGGATTATCTGCCTCATTTTCCCAATCCTCTGTTTGATAGACTGAGTGACTGTCTCTGTTGTTGCTGATGTTGTTGCTGATGTTGTTGTTGCTGTTGCAGCTCTATATCTAAATCTTCTTCAGTCTGGACGGCTCAATCATCAGCCTGGACAGCCCTACTTTTCCGTTGCTGTTTCATCTCCATTTCCCAATCATCAGTCTGGACTGCCTATTCTTCAGTCTGGACGGCTCAATCATCAGCCTGGACAGCCCTACTTTTCCTTTGCTGTTGAGATATTCGTGTGGTCCACACAACAGGTTTGACCGCACAGCTAACACGCGTCTGTGACACTCTAACATGATAGTCGTCGGTTGTCAAATCCATTGTCTTAATAAAGTTCCTTCCCTTCTTTCTTTCTCCCATTCCTTCTGGTTCTCTACAACCTCATCCCCCAAAATCAATAAGTTGTTTCGGCATTTTAAAATGTATCATGGTCCTTTTGAAGAATCTCCTACCTATCTCGAGCTCCTTGACTTAATGCAGGAGGCTCTGAACATACCTTAGGTGTACTAAGTTCTGACTTAGTTTTCCGGTCATATTTCCGCTCATTCTGGACTAGTCAACGATGAATGGCAAGACTATGATAATGACGATCTTTAATTAAAGGCGTCTGTGCCCTTTCGGTCATGTACGTCTGATTACTGTGCACACAGCGTAGTCTTTGATTAGTTGTCTAACTGGTGCTGGGGAGCCGCTCGATGCTTTAATGCGTGCACTACACAGTCCTTAAAACGGAGGAAAAGGGGTGGAGAGGGCCTCGCCCCAATGTCACCAGATGGCTCATGATAATCCAAAGTGGTGAGTTGTTTAAGTTTTCCAAACTTTCATTCCATTGTCTTACACCTTGATACTTAACTTTGAAGACAGGAACTGAGTACTTATGGCTGATTAGTTAGCCTAACATTATTAGTAGTATGAAATGAGAGTTCTACACCAAACGTAGGAGAACTCTTGTTATGTTATAAGATGTGGGGTTCTGGACCAAAAGTATGAAATCCATTGTATTTTTTATAATGAAAAATAATGATGTGGGTTCAAGAGCGTAGAGTTCCGACAGATGGTCAGCAGCCTCCACCAAATCAGGCATGGGAGTGTCTTTGAGGCATCTCGATACAACTGGCTGAGAATGCGGGTTCTAAATTGCCATTGCTAGGACCCTGGTTTTCTGGTTTTTAGCAATCCCTATGCCATGTTTTCAACTGCATTAATAACATGGTCAGCCTTCTTACTGTGTTTTAATGCAGATAGAACTCCTATATCCAATAGCCTATGCCTGTATGGGTCGCAGTCATTATTTTCCCCTTTGACCACCTCCTCTATCACCTCCTCCTCGTCTTCTTGCAGCACTGATGTTTTGCAGTTTGGGTCGGCGATAATGTCATTATCTGGTTTTTGGTTGTTTTATGTTTGGGTCTCAATACCCATTCCTACTATTTGCCACTGTCTTGTTATGGTGGGGGTAGAAGTCCAAATCATGTTGACTAGTTGATAACTGAACGCAGGTCTCGGTACTAGGGCTAGATCTTGCGGAAGGGATGTTAAGGGGTCCAAGGCACTCCGACAAGCCTCATTCCCGCGTGCATTCATGTGTATACCGCACACTTCTTAATTCTCTTGTCCAGCTGAGGCAAGGGAGGAGAGTGGGCGAGGAAGCCACCGCACGCTGCCTGAAGACACCCTGTATCCTTGTAATTTTGCTCCCCAGAATATTCGAAAAATAAATATGACGTCTTGCCGGATTTTGGAATAATGGAATCTCTGTAGCATGAGGAGAAGTAGAGAGAATCGAAGAGAGCTAGAGTCGACAATGGGCAATAACATTAAATAATGGTTAAGAAAATTTCGTAAACATGGATATAAAGTGGGGTTTCAGTTTTAGTTGCATCCAAATTTTGCCGACTTGTGCGGCTGGGCTTGATGGTGTTGGGCTTATAACCACCTTATAGGTTCGGTAATTTATGGGTCGGTTTGAGTGACAGTAATCATTGTGAACCATGTATATAATGTCCGTATATACTTTAATTTTAAATTCCGCATCGGGTGGTGGTGGTTGGTGCTGGCATTTACTACCTTATCTTTTTTATACAATTTTGGGAGCTAATCGACTAGTTGAAGACGCCACTTTGTGGTTCGGCCTGATGTTTTTGGGCTTATACTAGTTGAAGACACATACCACCTGATTATGAGTAGTTTGTAATTGGTAGTTGTTTTTATCGACTGGGCCTGATGGTTTTGGATAATGACCATATATAGAACTAAATGGGGGGGGGGCTAAATTGTAGTATTCGGCTTTGAACTTGCACCATTTTCTAGAGAGATGTGAGAAAATGCAGAATAACAGAGTTGAAACAGTTTAGATAGATTTAGAAACTAGTCTAATCTAACTGTTTCGAATGAGTTTCCACCTAGTTATAGATAAGTCGTTACTTATATGCTATACTAAAAATTCCAGGTTATAATTGTCGAAGTGGTCTTGGACCTCACCAGATTAAGGGAAGCAAGGATTTTTTTCTCCACCGAGGTTTGGTGCGATAAACGTAAGGCGTCGCCATTTCCTAGTGGCGTGACTCCCAAGCGTTCCGTTACTCAGCCGATTGAATCCCCTTGCCTCATATATATGTCAGGGTTCTGTAACGTGCTATATTTGTTCCTATGTTACTTACTGTTACGTGTAGGCTCGTACAAATGTAACAAAAGAAAAGAGTGAAGTCAACAAGCTTTATAAATTTTAACAAAAAATAATTTATTTCCCTAGAAAACAATGTAAAAATTGGAAATAGGACTTACGGTTTGTAAATATAATCCAAAATTTAATCCTAAGATTGAAAAATATAAGTCCTATCACTAAACAGTTCTAATAGAATCCGGGTTCGAATCTCGATGAAATTCCAATATGGAGGCGATGACGTCATTTGATGTCTGTACTGATGGTAACAGATCCTCGATTGAATCACAGTTAAACTCCAGAATAAATTTCCGCTGAATTTCTTTCTCCCAGAACTTTTGTAAATATAAAGCACTTGTTTAGTTTTCTAGAGAATAAATTATTAAATTCCAAAAAAATAAATGAACTTCAAACAATTTGGCAACAACAATAAAAACCTCTTGAGCCTTCAAGGTTTAAAATACAACTGACTAAATCTACTAGAGAGCGTCTGTTTAAAGCCGCGATTTTAGATCACATAGTAGCTCACGTGATAGGCTACGTGATTTATAATTTGAACAGGGCAATATAAAAAAAATGACATTTATCACGTATACAAGAATAGCCCTATCTAAGAATCAAATTCTCACACTGAAATAACTTTAAAAATAAAACATTGTTTATTCAGGCTAACACGTAGGCCGAAATGACCTTGGCAATAGCCAATCGTTTTCGCGTAGTGTTTACAAAATCTATGAACCAAAGTGAGCTAAAAATAATGATAATGTAATATCTTTTACGTTCTATACAAACTGAATTTACTGAGAAAAATAATATCGAATCCCGTGAAAATAATCATTAAAATAAAATGTAATGAAACAAAATTAAAATAAAAAAGAATTTAAGACTGACACACATGCAACTTAATTACATATTCGTAACATTTACATACATAGGTAAGTGTTAGTGGAGGGCTGAATGTCTGTGTATATGACGAAATGATGTGGGGGTGTTTATACTTTTCCTAACTTTCGAATCTCCGAGATGCAATTAATAACTTTCTTGGATATCGCATAGATACTGCTATGCATTGATACAATGAACTCTATATGTATTCGATTTTCCTATTGCTTTTAGTGTAGCCTCCAATTTCCTTCTTTGTACTTGATAGCGTGGGCATATATTGAAGACATGTTGTTGAGTCTCAGGCATTAATGGGTAGGTATTTTTCGGAAGCTTCCAGCTGATAAGGTGATTCCTGTTTTGACTGTTGATTGGTTTCATTTCCATTGGGTTAGCTAGTTTCGGGTGCCTAACATTCTGCTAATTTGCGAGTACAGCACGAGTCCCATACCCTTTGCCATTTGTCACCGATTTTTGTCTGATTAAACTATACAAGCCCTGTGAGCTGTATCCGAGTTGAATTTGACTTCGTTTAGTCTGGATTTTGCTTCTTTATTCGCTTTTTCGTTGCCAGGAATGTCTATTCGGGATGGTACCCACATTACATTTTACCGTAAAGAGCAGCAGAGAGGGTGAACAGACCATTTTGCTTGAGACATTATTTATAAAAAAATAAGGTTCCTACGAAGGCTGAAAAAATAAGGTCAGTGACGTTAAACTACAACCTCTAATTAGATTATCTCGTTACTTTATCTCTGACGCGCGTTTTTATTTGTAGGAATTTTTCGTTTACGCGTTGGTCACTCAGTATTGGTCGTTCACCCTCTCTGCTGCTGTAAATTAAACAGCCATTATAAATATTATCAATAATGATTGGAGAACCACATTCAGCTAGATTAGCTCGAGAGCGGCTAGAGGCAATCAAAAAATATTTACCCGTCCGTGATTTAGTCAAACAACAACTACAAGCTCGTCAGGAGTCTCAAGTGGAATTTGCAGAAGGTACAGAACAATTATTTAAACCGATTGTCGAACCAACAAAGAAAATTATTACAGCAACTGAGGCAACACAAAGAGCTCTTGAAACATTACCTGTTGATATTGCTGGCCGTATTCAAGCAGTTCAACCACAACCACAACCACAACAACCTAAACCAAGAACTAAGATAATAGATAAATTTGCACCTGAAGGTATTGCTGCTATCAAGAACCCAAAGCAATTACTTGATATTGCCGCGTTTGGATATGATGAAAGACAAAAATATGTAAAACCAGAACATGTTAAATCTCTAAAACGTGCTGATTGGATCAGGGATGTATATCGTATCTATAATGGTATTCCAGAAATTAGATCTGATGAAGATATTAATAATTTTAATGAATTTGATGAGGCTGTATATAAGCATATCAAAAGAGCTAAACAATTTAAATTACAGAAACCAGTAAAAACACTTGAAGAACAAGTTCAACAATTTCCACAATTACTACCACCACTACCATCACCACAACGATCACCACGACTACTACCACAACAATTTGAATTACCATCACCACAACAACAATTTGAATTACCATCACCACAACGATCACAACGACTACAACAAGAGCTACAACAACGAGAACAACAACGACAAGAAATGATGAAACGATTGAAATCACCACAACAATCAGTTAGAACAACAGAGGAAGAATAACAAGACCCTGGCGCAACTGGAGGTGGTTTAGGAAGTGGCCCTATTACTTGTCCCAATAACGTCCTTGCTGATGTTGATCGACTAGAAATTCTCATTGGAGGAAAACGAGCTGGTAATAATTCCCCAGAAATCATTAATGAAGCAGCTGATATTTGTAAACGATTATTTACAGGTGGTGTTATGGATATTAATGTGTATCGGTCCCTTATTAATGAAATCGCCGATGATTATTACAGTGACTGAGTATGTAATTAGATGCAATTAGTGATAAAATCACTTAATAATAATATGATCATACACAATACTCATAGACCAACCATGGTCAGGGTAATAAATTCACGATTACCAGTATACAAAACGACCTACGGAGATGGACTAGGTGATGTTGTTCAGGGTCTATTTAGAAGGATAGCCCCAAAAGCAATACCGCTTGCAAAGCAACTATCAATGAAAGCTATTGATGTTGTTCGTGAAAAAGGTATTGGCGCTGTTGGTGATGTTGCTAGCAAAGCATTCTCAGCAATCAAGGATAGACTAGCGCGATTAATACGACGAAAACCGCAACCAGTAAAATTACCCAGCACTGAAGTGATGCCCGCAAATGTCAGTAAAATAATAAATCAAGCTGCTAATCAAAAACTAGCGGAGTTGGCTACCAACACTGATGTACCAATGTCAGAAAAAGAAAAAAATATAACCGCTAGTCTGATAGCAGGAAGCGGTCTTCATGTTAGACGAAGACGATAATAATAAATATGTTCAAGCGTATATCTGATCCCGCGTTTGACATGGATGCACCAGTTTTAAAAGATGAATCTGTGCGCGATTATCAGTATTATTCTTATGACGCACGAGAGCCAAATCAGCGTGGACGAATTGAACTACAGGTTCAGGATACAAGCAGATATTTCTTACCCGCTGAAGCATTTATTGAAGTTGAAGGTGAAATTTTAGATAATACTCTTGCACCGCCAGGAGCATACGCAGCTGATTTTAGTGTTGGTTTTGTTAATAATGGCATCGTGGCGTTATTTAAAAGTGCAGCATATATCATTGATGGACGAGAGATTGAGATCTGTCATGAAAACGTCGACGTTGCCACGACGATACTTGGTTTTGCGCGATATAGTGATGATTATTTAAGATCAGCTGGACCATCAATGATGTTTGTTAAGGATACTTCTAACCACACTGAGTATCGACAGTATGATATAGGACGCCCACAAAACCATGCTAGAAACGCCGGCGCTGATGTGCAAAATATAATTATTAATGTTGATCCAGAATTTAACCTTGGATTTAGATCACGTCGAGCAATGTTAATAGGTGGAAGTAGATGATTTTCATGTGCCATTCCACTATCACATATCTTTGGATTCTGTAGAAATGTCAGAAAGGTCATTTTTGGAGCTAAGCATACAATTGCACTTGTGCGAAAGGCTACCGACGATGATGCGATATGGCGATCCGTTGGTAATGCTGGTATAGTAAATTTAACAAAACTTTCTTTATGGATGCCAGTAATGACTCCAACAATACCTGAAGAAGAACATTTACTTTCTTTTATGAGTCAAGGTGGTAAATCGATGTTATCATGGTTGACAATGACCACAGATTCTATCCAGAGTAACATTAATGGTTTATTTACTTGGCAAATAGCATCACAGCAAGGTGTTTCTGCACCACGGCATATATTTATTGCGCTTCAGAATAATTTACGAGTAAATGATCAAACAGAAAGTAATATGATATTTGACACGCTCGGGGTTTCTGAAGTTTCTTTGAGGATAAATGGACATCAAGAACCTTCTGAAGAAGTGTTGCTAAATTTTGAAAATAATCATGTTGCGCGTGCATATCATCGATTAATGACATTCATGGGACGTGATCAAAATATTGATACTGGTTTACAAATATCACAACTAGATTTTACAACATTATATCCGATTTATTACTTTTCGCTGGAACATTTAGATTTAACCAGACAATCAGTCGTTGACATATATTTTCGAGCTCGCGTAAACCGAGGAGCTGTTGCTAATTACAGAGCTGTCGCTGTTATACTTAGCGATAAATCGATGTTACTTGAAGGTGTTGGTGGACGAATGAGAGTTATTGATGCCCCAGTAGAAAACATGTAATTAGATCACTCATAATAATTATAAATGTCACATCTAGTTAATGTCAGTCTGACTCCTGGTCAGATTAAAAAGCTACAATCATCATCAAAAAATAATTGTGCGGCAAAAATATCACTAACGCGAGAACAAATCGCGAGTGGCCCGAATAAGCTATCATTATCAGAACGCCAGCATAAACATTTCAATGAAGCAAAAAAATTGAATAAAGTTATAAAACTCAATCTTTCTGCGAGTGTCATTAAAGACATCGTTGAAACGGGTGGCATATTTCCACTTCTCGCAGCTATACCAGCATTAATAGCCGCTGCAGCCCCAGCTGTTGCAAAAGCAGCTGCATTAGGCGCTGTTGGAACCGCTGCTGGAATGGCATTAAAGAAAGCAACGGGTCAAGGAATTATGCACGCAGAAAACTTAAAAAAAAGATCACGGGCAAAACAACGCGGAAGACGTTTAAGAGCACCAAACGTTCCACAGCCGGGCCGTCTAAGATTATCAGGCCCAGTATACGGTCGCGGTCTAAGATTACCAGGGACCCCATATTCATGGTACGGAAAAGGTCTAAGATTACCCCGATAACTTCGTCATCGAATTCGATGATTTTCCCTATGTCCAATTTTGATTTACTTAATGCCGCTAAGCAACTGAATATAAAAAACTTTAGAGGAGTTTTTATGCGTGATCAATTACCTACCGTTGCAATGCAACAAGAAACTGGTATTATTAATCTCGATAAAAACTCTGGCCCAGGCATCCATTGGGTGGCGTATGCAATTGATCCACGTGGAATTATTTATTTTGATTCATATGGGTTGGCACCACCAAAGGAATTTTTAAAATATGTAAACACAGTACAAAATAAGAATTCGATGCGTTCTAAAATCTGGTATTCAACATTACCAACACAAAAAATAACGGATCCGCCGATATGCGGTCGAGAAGTGCTCGCTGTACTTGATGCTGTATCAAAATCAACAACGCCACCTCGTAAAGTCGTTCATGAATATACCACGTTGTCACACTTAAACAGATATCAGTAAATATAATGGTAGATATTTATGGAAGATCTACTCGCAAAGCTCAGCAGCAAGTCGATTTATCTAAATATGCAACTCTTGATCAGCTCAGAAATCAAATCGATGATTTATTAAATATCACAAGTGTGGATCAAAATGAAGTCGTTGTTTTTCAGGATAAGCAAGGGCGATTAAAAACGAGTAATATACAATTGTTAGATGTTCTTATACGAATTCCCACCGCGGTTATTAATAATATCGTTATTTTTTCTGATCAAGGTAAAATACAAGATTCTGGTAAGTCAGTTAACGATTTTATCAAGCGAGCTGGTGATTCATTCACCGGTAACATTATTATGAACCGAAATAAAATTATAGACCTTGGAAACCCAACCGTAGATACAGATGCAGCAACAAAAAAATACGTCGATGATCAAGAATCTAAGTACGTATTAGTCAACGGTGGTATAATGCGTGCATTTCTCAATATGAATAATAATGGTATTAATAATCTTAGAACACCAGAATCAGATTTCGACGCTGCAACGAAGAAATATGTAGACGATAAGGAAATCCCTATGACAACTTCATTAGCTACAATCAATAATGAAATGACTACACTCAATACTACTTTTACTAGACATGTACAAACGTTTCTAAATTTTCGGAGAAACATAAACAAATCTGTACATGAATTTTTGGTGATCCACCAACCGTTGATATCAAACTCTCCGAAATTAACATGAAACTCAACGACATTATTAACGGAATACCTAGTATTGTTCAAAAAACTAGTCTGATTAAAATTCCACACGGACAAATTAAAAATATCGTGTACACGGTAGCATCAGGATCAACAACATGGACACCGCAAAATAAAACTCTCGAACACACAGCAGAAGTAACTGGGTTATACAGGCTATCCCTGTACGGTTTGGAAATTACTGCGGCCACTTCATTATCACCGAATGTATATCATAATCCTCTATTGATGATGCTAACCAAGGACATCAAAGAAACGTTTACGTTAACATCAACGGAAATGCCCCCGAGACGTTACTGGTGGTGCCTAGAATTCGTAACTGAAACTGTTTAATTACTTAATTAAATGACGTTGTTAATATAATGAATCAAGTGACTGAGTCACTTATCGACGTTTAACGTCACAAATACGCTCAAGTATGTGAGTGTCAAACCAAACTAAAAAATATCATAGACGATTATACAATAAAAGTAAAAAAATATCGCAGACGTATGGTTGTTATTGATATAATTGTTTACTCAGTTTCCGCTGTTGTTGCTGGAACCGGATTATTATTATCAACAATAACAATGACAGCACCTGCAGTTGCAACAATTGTCGTTTCAACGGCAACAACATGCGCAGGCATTCTCAGTATTATCGCTAAGAAAATATCTACATGTGCAAATGATAAATTACACGAGTATATAACAAAACTATACACAGCAACAACATCTTATTCTAAACTATCATCGTATCTTTCTGCGTATCTCAGCGATGGTAAAATATCTGATGAGGAGTTCGCAACGATAATGAAAACCTACGATGAAGCATTTAGTGATAAAGTAACCTGTGATAATAATGAAGGTTGAATTCATGAGATTGAGTTCTATTAAATAACGGAGTATTTTAATAATGTCGACGTTGGAACTATTACAGAAGATCGTTACTAATACAACGCCGTCAAAAACTACTATGATATCATTAAGTTCGACCAATCCTGAATTTAGCGTTAACTTTCCAACTGCAATTCCAGCAAGTGAAATAGCGCTAGCGCAATTACGAGTTTATAATAGCTGGCCAAATATCAGGTCAAAATCGTTTGGTGGACTACCAGCAAATAATTCACTGGTATTTGCGAATAAGAATAAACCTGATGGAACTCCTGATTGGCAAGTTGTTGGAATTTCAACAGGCAGTTATCAAATAGAACAGATTAATGATGAGTTCCAACGCAGAATTAAATCTATTACAGGAAAAGAATCCAAAATAGCAATCAATGTTTACGAACCAACATTATCAGCGGCGATTGAAATAAATTCCCCTGATTATGTTGTAGACATTTATCAAAGTTCCATCAGATCTGTGTTAGGATGGCCTGATGTTCCACCTCCAGACCAAAAATCAAATGGAATTCCAGAACCAACCAAAAATGAATTTAAAACAAGCGAAAAAAGATTCATTAAAGATCCAGAATATCGAAATAAAAATGCATGGTATTATATAGGATTTAAATTTGATCCAAGCGACAATAAACATTACTTTACTGATTTTGACGGTCAAAGGATCCCCAAGCTGACTAGATCAGCATTTAATGTCATTGTAGACGCCAGGACGCAGACTACTAGAGATTTTGTTGATGAAGAATTTTTTAAAATGTTTTTAGATGTTCTTAAGCCTGAATACGATAAAACACTTAATGATTTAAAAAGTTTATTTATTTCATCATCTCAACATTATGACGATGGTGTAAAAAATCAGATAATCGAAACAATAAAACATTTAAATGGGATCTTATTTGATTTATATATCGCTAATCGAAGTATTATAAACGTTGCGACTGAAGTCAATGGAAATATTTTCTCAGATAAAAAACTTAAGCAATTATTTCTTGATCATTACAAAATAACAGAAAAAGATTTACAAACATTTATAATACCAGATTTAAATAACGCTGAAATAAAAAAACAACTCAACGATGTCATTGATGAATATTTCCCTAAAATACATGCAGCGTGGATAAAAATACCCCCACCACCGGTTATTCTTAAACACAGTAATGATCCATACGGTGGAGACCGTCATATCTCGCCTGGTATTGTCAATATAACATCAACGATCGCAGTCAATCTAGTATGTGATGTAATTGATGGCAGCTATCAAGTAGATCTTTCAAAATCTAGCCAGGCCCAGCAAGGGTATATATTATATTCATTTAGCCCTCAAGCGCCCCCCGGGTGGTTAATTGTATCTGAACCAATTAACCCCGTTTATCTACGTGTACATAATCCGTTATTATCAAGGATACATTTCAAACTTACAGACCAAATAGGACGTATTTTGGATTTACAGAATGAAACTTTAAGTATAAATCTGTATGTGAGATCATAGAGCGTTTTATCACAATGCGTCATCGTAAAACAAAAAAAAAAAAAATATCCGAATCGGATCAGAATAGTTTTTTTTTTACTGGGTTAAATCGTAATTATTATAAGTAAATAAACTGTATACTAGTTTTGCCAGGGATTTTGTTTAGCCATTATCACATTAACTCCACTTTCATTATCATTATCACTTTCATTTTCACTTTCATTTTCATTTTCACAATGCTCTCTTAACTGTCTTATACGAAAGTTTATAATCTTTTTCTGTTCGTATTCATGAGATAGTTCTAACTTAATTTTGTCAATAGCTCGCGAGAGAGGTACAAACAGCTTTACCTGATTATCTGTAGCTGTTGCCAGCGACTGTAACATTGCCTGCTGGATAAATTTCATGAATTTATAATCAGATGGTAGTGTGTACCTGTTTTCTAATTTGCGTTGTTGTAATGATTCAAAATCACATAGAATTTTTTTCAGGATTAAGATTATCAGATATATTTACACCGTTATGCTGTAATTTTTTAATCGCAGAAATAATAACATTAATGTTTTCAGAATTCATTATATCATATATGTTTGTTTAATATAAAAATAAAATAAAAATAATAGTCCCTAAGGACTGTTTCAAGATGATTATATACATATGAAGATGATTATATACATATGATTATATACATATGAAGATGATTATATACATATTATTATATACATATTATTGTGATTATATACATATTATTATGATTATATACACATGAAGATGATTATATACATATGAAGATGATTATATACATATGATTATGATTATATCTTAATTAAGGACAGCACAAAACACAGAATCTTAATTACAGTAGCGTATTTACAGCAAGCATATTTACAGCACTGTTACATATAAACTTAATTCTAAGAACTTTAACTCTAGGACAACACAGTTACATATAAACTTATCTTATGGACGCATTCGCATAGACACACCCATCAGCGAATTCCTAATCGAAACGAAATATTAGAAATTCAGAGGGCTGTCTAGGCATTGCGATTTTATGTACCCCCAAATCAAGCATATTTACAGTAACGTATTTACAGCAACAAGCATATTTACAGCAATTATATACAGGGTTTTGTTGTGGACGGCACAGTTATATATAAACTTAATTCTAAGAACGTTAACTCTAGGACAACACAGTTACATATAAACTTAATTCTAAGAACGTTAACTCTAGGACAACACAGTTACATATAAACTTAGTTCTAAGAACTTTAACTCTAGGACAACACAGTTACATATAAACTTAATTCTAAGAACGTTAACTCTAGGACAACACAGTTACATATAAAATTAATTCTAAGAACTTTAACTCTAGGACAACACAGTTACATATAAACTTATCTTAGGACAATACTACGTGCCTTCTCTACGTTCAATAGAAATTTTTGCACACTCCCCCCATCATAATCACCCAGGGAGTGCAAAATTGCACCCACCAAGTGACATGGTGGGAGGAGTGTACAAATTTTCTATTGAAGCAGTAGACGGGCTGGCTACGCCCAATAAATAACAAATTTTGGCATCAAATCGCCTTTCGCCCGACAGTTTGCCGGTCACGTGAATCGAACCACGGACCTCGAGCACGAAAATCCAGCGCGTTAGCAATCGGCCACCGAACTTCATATGTGTACATAATGAAATATTAGTATATAGTTAGCGCGTAATGTACTTGCATACAGAATAAAATCAGAATTTACTGTAAATGTATTATGCATTTGTTAATAAAATCAGAATTTATTGTGGATTTCTTAATAAAATCAGAATTTATTATAAAACGTGAATTTATTTTCAGTTTCCAAATGCTTGAAACTGCATTACACAAAACCCACAGCTAAAGTCTGCATTAATCAGACGTTGCCAAGGATGCTAAAATAATCGATAAGTTATACAAACACGTAATGCCAGCTCATTTCTAAAATAACCTCATGTACAAACTGCTGGGTCGCACAAAGCGTTTCATAAGAACGTAGAAAACATAAATATTATTGAGATTTTACATGGTTCATAGAATAATGTGCATAATAGCATCATTATTTATACAACGATGAAATTATTGAAAATTCTCAATTGTTGTAGGGTAAAACCCCCAGCTATTCTCTAATTGATTTTGATGATTTCTTGATAAATTTGACAATAACTCACTAAAAACTGATAAAAAAACAAGAAATTTTGCTCAAAAATCACTTCATATTAGCAAAAAATAGTGATATTTTAGCCAAAGATTTCTATAAAATCGAAAAATCATCAAAATCAATTAGAGAATAGCTGGGGTTTTTACCCTACTAGGCTACAAAATCTAGCCGAATTTCATTGATTTTTGGTCATTTTTCATGCAAAAAACGAGATTTTCGAACAAAAAACCAACAAGAAACGAGATTTTCGAACAAAATCAACAAAATAAAAAAAAAAAACATTAAATATTTATAAAGGCGATTTTTATTTGCAATGTTGTTGAGATTTACATGCATAACTAAATTCATTGGAATGTTTTTGCAGTCGAAGTTTGGACAATCAGAGAATGTGATATATGTTTTGTGTACTATTGAAATATATATCGATACTTACTCAAAACAGTGTGTGTTCTGACCCAAACTCGCAATATCATTAGTACAACAAGTACGACAACTACGATATTTACTATTATGCTTGACGGAGTTGTCTCGCTTCATTATCTGATACCATTGCATCATGAAAAAAACATCTACATAAAACACGTGAAACAAAGCATGAAAGCAAAAAAGACGAAAGAAAGAGATATTGGTTTATGAAGAAGGTTCTGGTAGACTAACATACGCGAATATGATTTTTTTGTCCAAATCTCATTGAAAAAGCAGATCTCCTGATATTATCTGCCACGTATTTTACTGAACGTGATGCTACGTTAAAGTATTTACCAGCAGAATTAATTGATTTAAATATAATTTCTTCACCAATCTCTGCATTTACGGCTTTAATAGCTCTCTTTCCGAATATTTTACACCTCCCTGTATTCCGCGTGCAGAATTTTTACTCTACGTAATAGCTTGTAGATTATCAAGCGAGTTATTTTTTGGATTTCCATCAATGTGATCTATTACGAGTCCATCTTTAATGATTCCAAAATAACATTCGAACACGAACCTATGTGATAAATAATTTTTATTTCTACTGGTATTAAATATAAGATAACCAGTATTATTAACATTACCGACTGGTTTCTTTAATCTGCAGTGCATAATTACACCATCACGAGATGCTTCATAATTGGTGATGATTGGATGCTTCACAAACTCATTTTGCTCCATTTATATAAAAATATTGTTTGTTTAAATTATTATTTTGAAAATCTAGCGAGATAATCTTCCTCGGTTTTTATAGGAGATTCAGAATATGTGTTTTTTTTAAAAATCTTAATATCGTTTGAGCTCTCTGTATTTTTTACCACCCCAATGCGCACACAGTTGAGTTTTTCCTCTGACTCCAACACCACACCGCATACACGGTTTTTGGTCCAAAACTACCCAGTCTAACACATTGCATATGAAAGCCGCAGAATTCGTTTACGCATGCTTTGTTACAAGGAGAAGTATATCCGATCATAAGCCAATGGCATCGATTCTTTGTTTGAATCATATACAAAAGATTAAAATTCAATTAAATATATATATGTCCTAATTATAATAATGCAGGAATTATCCGCGATTGAACATTCCGCGGCTAGATTTGATCTTGACAGACTGCCGAAACACAAATTTAGTTTTCCGATGCAAGATCTAGCTTTAACGAATAAAGATATAACAAAATGTATCCGTGATGCCAAAAAGGAATTTCGCGACGATGGTGCGGCTCATGTGTGGTCGACATTCAGAATTGGAAATACTGTTAATGTGATGAATGACAAACGAGGAAGAGAGATTATTGACTACCTTGTTCAGAAATATTTTATTTTAATAAAATTTATTGTAAAGACAGACGATGACACTTGGATTATTCGTGACAAACGTGATTCTGTCCACAGGTCAGGAAATAATATTGTTCTTAGTAAAAATTCCAGACCAGGAATACTGACTGGTATTGACAAACCATCTTACGAGCGATCATACCCTATGACTGCGATTGTATACGCGGTATATCCGTTAAATAATAAACATGACGTTGGGGATCTCAAACCCATGAAATTGTCAAGGATAAATTGCGTAGCTGAACGGGTTACAGAACACTGCACAAACGCAATACGAGGAAACGGTTTAACGGATTTACGACGTAAAAAAATAAACACGTGGGCAGAAACAGTTAAAGATACCGGAGCGTCTATCAGCGACGTTGCCGAGCTGGGAAAGATATCAAAATTCCCAATAACAGTGACGACGTTAACCGGAGAGATTTTGTACAAACCAAAATATAAATCAAGAGGAGCTTCGATAGATATTATTGATCATAACGCACATGCATGGACTGTGGCAGTAACGGTATTTCCACGAGACAGAACGGTTAAATTTTATAATGGTCATGTATTTGATGCTATCAGAAATATCAGTAAAATTGACCCTGTATCTGCGTGGCTGTTTCAGAGTTCGGAATATGATTATCATGATCAGTTTGTACGGTCTAATGGTGATATTTATCGTACAGAATCTCTCCATGAAGAAATGAAAAATCTTGCACAACGCCTTTGGCATGAATACACATCTGATGATATTAAGGTTGAACAATTACTTAATAACTGTTTTACCGTTCCATCAGTTGCTGCTCACTACGCTCAGGAGAAAAATTCATGGAAACCGACACGATTGGAATTTCTTGAGGATGTCCAGAAAAGTTGTATCGAATACGGACACGGTGGATTGTGGAACACTAAATACGATTATAATGACGTTATCTCGGTTGATATGGTAGCGTGTTATCCTGGAAGTTTTCTTGGATACGGACAATGTTCTGAATACTTTAAGAGATTTGGACATCCCACACACGAGATGACCAGAGTAGCGATAAACGGACCTTTACCTGCTGATTTAACCGGATTCGCCTGTATAGAGTCGTTCGAGTTTACGAGGATCTCCATCCGATTGTTTATGCGTGGTTTGGGAGACATTTTTCAGAAAAATGTTGGGCTCCAATAGTACTAATAAAGTATATGCTTGATGCTGAAATTTTAATGTCGTTATGCGTAAGTGAAGCAATTATATCATACCGCATGCAGAAATAAATTTGGTTGCCAGAACCGGATGTATTTAATGATGCTAAAAGAGATTTTCCCAATCCTGAAGATGATATTGTTAGTGAATGCAGGAGAAAGTGTGATGAGAAATTTGCAAAAGATCTCGGCAGAAAAATAATCGGTAAATTTACGCAAGGAGGATCATATGATCATAAACGAGCGTGTACAAGATTAATCATGGACGATGCTGAACTCGATTTTATAATCGCTGATACAACGGAGAAAAACACATTTATAGGTCGCAGAAATGCTTATTTATCAGACGGAACTAAATTAGGTACAATTGTGAGCTATACTGATGGCGAGTCACCGCAGTTTACTCATTTAAGATCTTCGATGCTAGCGTATGTTTCGATAAATTTATTATCTATGATAAACAGATTTCCTCGTTACACAGTCAGAGTCGCGACAGATTCATTTTATATAAACAAAAAATATGCGGATTCGTTAAAACAATTGCGTATTAACGATCATGCATCATGGGGCGAATGGAGAATAAAACGTGAGGATATAATTAGTTATTCTGAATCTGCCGATGTTGAAATTGCGAAAACATATTACAAGAACAATCAAATACCAAGATTGTCATCGGCACCATATGTATATGATCCCGTAGCTAGACATAAAACCGTTTATCTTAACGGGTATGGTGGTTCAGGTAAAACAACACGCGCGATTGAATTATTTAATAAATGTTCTGATACGATTGTTTTGACACCGACACATAAACTCGCCAGGGAAATAAAAGAACGAGAAGTAAAATCGTGTACATATCATAGTTTCTTTAGATGGTGCGGAGACGCATGGACTCCATCGCGGATGGGTGAGAAATACATCCTAAAATTATTATCTGGGACGAGATATGCACGGTGTCGCTAGAGGTATTAAAAATATTTCTTGATTGGCTGTTATTAAAGAATGCTGCTGTGATAATGTGCGGCGATCATGGTCAACCACCACCTTTCATTGGATCGTCTCCACATGAGTGGCTGAAAACATTTGTAGATTATTACGAAGAAATAACTAATGACCATAGAGCTATTGATAAATCATTAAAAGAGTTTAAAAAGTTAATAAGATTACAGCCAGATAAAATACAGTGTGAAATAATGCGTAAAGTAATTCCAGAAACATCTATGAATGATTTTTGGGCTTTATGGAGACCTGCTGATTTGATAGTTGCGAGTAGAAAAATAGTTCGCGATACGCTTCAACAACAATTATTTACGTTACATAAAGAAAAATTTTCAAATCTACCTGTACCTTTGTGTTATCGCCCAGCAGATACTCGACGACAGAATATTGATGTTGAGATTCCTGGTGGTGGAATACAAAATCTTGTGTTAAATGATATTGTTTTAGTCGTTGTTGATGTTGTTGAGAGCGCGTTAAGTATGGATAAATCGCCGTGGACGTTAGGATACGCTATAACGATTCACTCGTCACAGGAATTAACTATTACCGATACAAGTATTTGGATTGTCGATGATCGTATTGAATGGTCAAATTTAGTTTATCTAGCAGTGTCTCGAGTCAGAAGAATATCTCAACTACGCCGGGTTATCATGGATTGCGTAATAACCGAGGAAATTCCTGACAATTTTGTCGATATCAATAAAAAATTAGCGAATTATAAGCAATGTGACAAAAAAAAAAATAATCGCGACTTTCATATGGATGCTGAATTTATTATAAAACTAAAAGCACAACAGAATAATCATTGTGCAAGTTGTAACTGTAATATGCTGTGACAGTACTCGAGCAATAATCCAAAACAATTTACCGTTGATAGAATTAACAGTAGTCTTGGTCACACACGCGAAAATGTGATGCTGACCTGTCTTGAATGTAATCGACGTCGAGGCGCTGGACGCTGTGCAGGTTTATAAAAGTGAACGCGGTGGTAATTGTGTATCTATAGGAATTATTTGTAATTGTTCGCGTACAAATCCACGCTGAGGAGCAGTTGAATCTAATCTGTAGATTGCGGGTCTACCTGTAGACCTTACCACGCTAGAAATTTTGTGTGTGGTCACACTCCAGATAGGATCAGTTGCTCTTTTTCTACCTCCTTCAAGTTCACCAGGTTCATATAAATATCTTACGGTAACATTACCTAGTACTGGTTGAGAGGAAGATTTACGTTGTATTGGTATACATTTTTTTTTTGTGATCGCATTAGAAGGTTTCATAGAAGTTGCACGAGTCACTTCGTTGTTTAACGCAGCTATCACACTCGGTAACCTTGCAACCCATTCACGAGATCTCTCCGTGGATTTAAAGTCAGCGGATATTTCCCTCACGTATTGGTATCCAAATAACCGCTTAGCAAGTGTTCGATTAAATCGTTCAACGATTGCCTGATCACGATGAATTTCTGTGTGTCCTCGTCTGATTTTAACGTTATGTCGCTTCATCAACGATGATACTGCACCAAGAAATTCTTTGCCAGGATCAACCTGTAGCAATTGTGGCCATCGTAGACCACCACGTTGATAAATGCGTTCAAACGCAGATGCAACTTCAGTCGTTGTTTTAGTTGATAATGGTTCTGCTTCTTTATATCTACTTGCAACGTCAACGACGGCTAACGCGTATCTGTATGTGTATTGACGTCTGCCAGTTTTAATGGTATCGTGTGGTAAAAACAAAATATCTGCTTGATGAACTTCATTAGGGGTACTAACATCAAAATGTGCATACTGAATTTTTTTAGGTGGACGTAGAAAGATTTGCCATATTGTCTGTCGTGCTAACCACGCTGCAGCGACATCACGTGAGACTTTTGCTGCTTCAGTAAGTTTACTAATCGCTGCTTTACCTCTCCAGTATCCTCTTGGGCTATAATAAACAGATTCCATTATCATAATCAATTGATTAATTACCAGCCCCTAACATTATTTTACCTTTCATACCAGCTTTTATCATAAAAGCAGCAAATCTTTCTCGAAGTGTTTTATCTTTTATATTATTTATGGCATGAATTAATTTTACATCTGCAATATGTCGTTGTTGTAAATCCTTACTTTTATATGCGACATCGTGAATGTGACACGCTTGATCAATTGCGTTTATTGGATACTCTCCAGGTTTTGGTTGGTCTCGGTTATCGAGTCTGATATCGAGACGAGTTCCAGGACCACAATAATTATATCCAGGTAAATGTTTCTCACCAGGATACTTTGCCCATGGAGCTCCTGGTAATTTACTTAAAGAAGCAGGGATATCACCACCTGTTTTTAATGAAATAAATTTGTATTTTTTTGTACCACATTTCACACACCTGCCTGTAAGTGCGCGCCTGTTATTTTTTGTTATTATTGTCGTTAATCCAGTGGTGGACGTATGCGCTTTACATCGAACGCAATATAAATTCCTATTATTATTATATGGATATAATTGATTTCTCAGCGACACGAAAACAAGAGCCAGTTAAGCATCATCCAGCGCTACCAAATTCTATCAGAGCAATTATACTTGGCCCATCTGGGTCTGGTAAAACGCAATTATTACTTAATCTGATAATGCGATGGCTCAAGTGGGATAAATTATATTTAGTAGCACCATCTGTAGATGATCAACGATGTTACGAAGTACTTAAAGATTTTAATGAAAATGCAAAGTCGCTGACGTGTCCTGATAATGATGCTATTGATTTTATCACCGATATTGATGAAGCTCCATCTGTAGATGACCTAGATGGATTTATTAATAACCTCGTAGTATACGATGATGTGATGCTGGATAAACAATCCAATCCAGCTCGGATATTTTCGCCAGGTCGTCACAAAAATACAGACGTGATTTATGTTACTCAGCGATATACACAAATTCCTGAAGTAATCAGAGATAATTGCAATATCTTAATTGTGTTTAATGGAGTAGATAATTATACTTTACAAAATATTTATTATACTTGGTGTTCAGGGGACATGGACATGATTAAATTTAGAAATTTCTTTTCAAAAGCACAAGCTGTTCCGTTCGGATTTATAACGATAAATTTACATGACCCAAGATCTAGATATCGTATAGGTCTGGATAAAATTTTTGGTTAATTACAGCAGCAGAGAGGGTGAACGACCAATACTGAGTGACCAACGCGTAAACGAAAATTCCTAAAAATAAAAACGCGCGTCAGAGATAAAGTAACGAGATAATCTAATTAGAGGTTGTGGTTTAACGTCACTGACCTTATTTTTTCAGCCTTCGTAGGAACCTTATTTTTTTTTATAAATAATGTCTCAAGCAAAATGGTCTGTTCACCCTCTCTGCTGCTTAAAATTTGTGTTCTAAATATTTAAGACAGAGGTTGACCTCTTTTAGAAAATTTTCGCTGTAGTTTTTTTTTATTTTTTTTTATTTTGATTATATGGATCTGCGGGAGTCGCCATCATTGTATTTTGTTTATTATTGGATTGCATCAATTTAAGGACTTCTTTTATTGGCCAAAATTCTGCAGTAAAAATGGAACAGCCATCCGGCAGTCTCACCCCTAGGACCGTATCCTATCCCTAAATCACAATTTCAGCAGAAGTTCTGTTTGTTTCTGACGACTTCAACCCAACTGTGCAAATTTTGGTGTATTGCTTATATATCCTTTCTGTCCCCGAGAAAATTGTTCCTCTCAGTTCTAAGGTTTGTTCTTTCTTGTCGTATTCGAATGCGTCTAGGTTGATTGTTGGGCTATTGCACATCCATGGGGCTGGGGCTGGGAACTTCACCTGTTCTGCTTGGATCCTTTCTATCCCAAGATTTGATGAAAGTTCGTGTATCTTCTTCCCTCCAGGTGTGTTAGGTACCATATCCGGCTAACGGCATCTCTCGATTGCTGACCTCAAGAGGTGCGCCATATCATGTATTGGTATTCTAGCCTCATACTTCAGGTAATTCTTCTCTTCTTAAATGTAGTGGTGGTTATCCTAATAATACCTGAAGCTCCTCCCTATATGTGCTTCTCAGAGCACCGGTTCATAGAACTAGAGCTTGGTACTGTATGTTGTCCAGTTTCTTTAAGAGGCTGGGACTTGTTGATGCATAGGCTTGTCAGCCCTAATTAAATTTAGATCTAATTAGGGACTGATATCAAGTCAGCAAGGTGTCTTGATCCGTTCCCCAATTGGGTCCTTTCAAGTTCCTGACGAGATTCAGATCGCATATGTACTTTTTGATTTGCTCTGTTATATGTTTTTCCAATGTTAGGTGCTCATCAAAGTACATGCCTACAATTTTGGCTTCCTTTTCAAATTTAATTTGAGTGTTATTTAGAAATAATGTTGGAGATTCCCTGTATTGCTTTCGGTGCAAATAGGACTGCTATGGTTTTTCCTGGGGGAAATCCTAAAGCCCAATTTCTCAGCCCATCGACCAATTCTAATCCAGACCCTTTTGAAGCTCACCCACAACGGATTCACTGGACGGATTTCCCGATCTCCATATTCCGCTATCGTCTGCGAACTGGGATAGGTCTATTTGGAATTTGGTCGATAGATGGTTCTAGGTTGTTAATCATGATATGAAATAGTGTAGGGCTCAGGACGCATCATTGGGGAGTGCCGTTCTCCAGTTCGAAGGTGACTGACAGTTGAACCCATACTCTAGTTTTGATTTGGCTACCGGTGAGGTGAGAAAGTTGGATATCCACTTAAGGATGTAGCTTGTTCACAATAGTTTAATTTCGCAATAAGGCCCTTAGTCCATATTAGATCCTATGCCTTTTCGAGGTCCAGGAAAACAGAAAATAAATTCCTGTCACAATTTCTCTTTGCATTGTCTTGCAACCACATGCCCATATGTAAACGATTCGTAATTTCTAAACTATGCCCTAGATTGATTTTCTCTAAACGGTCGTTAAATCCAATAGTGTAATGATCATCATCCACAATCAGCTCTGTGTAGCTGAACTACTTTGTAAAAATCCACTTCGCTAAACAAATGATGCATGAAATTCTTGACTAGAGCTCCGGTGGCATCAGCGACTAGATTGCTACTGTCCACTTTGAGAACTTTGACTTTAAGGTACAAGTAACTGTTATTCAGATCGACGTAACCTTTGAGTTGCCCTTTGATCTCAAATTCGATTTGTGCTGAGGTATTCAAAGACAACACAGGATGAAATTCTATCCAATGTAATTCCTGCATCGTCATCATCGTCGGTAGCATTGCAAACATGGAGTTCTGAGTAGGACCATTCTCAAGAATCTCGGTGCATCATTCTCCTGATTCAGTTAGAAAGCAAACTTCTTTTCTTATTCTTTTCCAGGAAGTATCTATCAGATCCGACGGAGTTTCGACGTCTCTTTCTGCCGCTGATCTGACGCAGAGGAGGAAATAATACCTTGGACACAAGTGTTTAGTGTTACCATTTAATTTGCACTGTTATGTTTTTTTTTTTATATTCATTATATGCTGAAGATAATTGTGTTTAGGACCTGGCCTTGTCCAAAATCAAGTTCATTGTCTACCTGACCTGAATCATTGATTTTTGTTTTGTAAACATGTTTATCTCAATTTGAGTCCAGAACATTGTAAATTCCACATGCAATGGTGGGTCTACCTGTTGTTTACCACATTTCTTATTATAACTTTAGTAACAGACGTAATATTTTATCTTGTAAACATCTAGAACCTTCCAGAATGAAATTTTCCTTTAGGTAATATTTTTTTTTTATCAAAATGCATCTGACCTTAAGTCAAGTAGAGTACTATATAATCTTATTTACCTAGAGCTTATTCATTCATGCTGTACGATCTATGCAGAATCAGCTGTATTATTGTTGTGTCCAGTACTTCATCTGGGCTGAAATGTATTTATTCAAATTATTTAATTCATGACATTCTTCTCTCGAAATACAAAGTGCTCAAAAATAGAGACTTGGAGTTATACTGAGATTCAAATAAGGATATATTATTGGATTGTATTAATTGTGATTCAACAAAGACTGTTGGCACATCACTACAACACAGTCAATCACAGAAACATCTACACTTCCAGTGTTGGATTTATTTTGGAATACCACTGAAGTTTATTCAGAACTTTAATCAGTAGGACTTGTGGCATGAATTCTAGGATTATTTGGGATTTAATTCGCAATAACCAAAGTTCTTTTTACATACTTCACTTTTGTATTCTAAAGAAATAAATAAATTATTGAATTTTACAAAACTTGTTGGTTGTCACTCTTTTCTATTACTTATATTAAGACCATAGAGTCATAACAATGTATAAATTTGACAGGCTTTCATGCCATAATGCTATGTCAATTTTGGTTGAATTCTAGTCAATGCTTCAAAAGCAAATTAAAATTTTTCTATTTTTGTAAAGGTAGCCATATCTGAAGGTAGGTCATGTAAGGATTTCTGTCAAATATGACCAAATACTTTTCTGAAATGAAGTAATTTAAAGATTTTTCTCTTCACAAAAATGGCAGCCATATTTGAAGGCATATGCGAAAAATTTATGTAGTAATTTATATAGTTCAAAGACCTTGTTTAAAAGTTTTCTTATTTTGATAAGTGATCATTTTATGGTGTATCTGCATTTCTGGCTAAAAATTGCAATGACTTCATGCCATTTTTATGGGGTATCTGCATAATTTGATTAAAATTGCAAGGACTTCATGCCAGAAATATATGATTGTCGGATTTAGCTGAATTCAGCATAGTGAATTTTGAGATGATGCTTGGATTTTTTTTCTTCTATTTTTAGTATTATTCTATTCAGCAGTTTTTCTAAAGCCATTTAATGTTTTTGACATTTGTTCGCAATGGTGGTTATATTTGACAGCAGACTGGCATCAAATGTAAACAAACACACACACACACACACCTCCAAATGCAAGGTTTTCATGCCAGAATGTTTTCTTTCAATTTGGTTCAAATTTCAAGTTTATGAGTTGTTAAGAAGTTTTATATGTCATCATGTGTACAATCTCCTAAGTCCTTAAATGACAGGATGCTTTCTGTAAATTTTGATAAAATTCTGTTCAACAGCATTTGACAAGGTTTTGTAGTTTTTTTTCCATTTAAAGTGGCCATAATTGCTATCAGATCAGCGTTATTTATACAAATTTGAAAGCCCTTCAAGCTATGATGCCCTTTTTTCCCCAAATCTGAAAGCCCTTCAAGTTCTGATGCTTTTTTCCCCCAAATCTGAAAGCCCTTCAAGCTATGATGCTTTCTTTCCCCAAATTTGAAAGCCCATCAAGCTATGATGCTTTTTTCCCCCAAATTTGAAAGCCCTTCAAGCTATGAAGCTTTTTTCCCCCAAATCTGGTCAAATTCTGTAAAGTGGATTTTGAGAATTTGTTTGAAGGCTTTTCTACTTTTAGTAATGACTGTCATAGTTGATGACAGCTCAGCATCCTTTGTATTAAAACTGAAAGGTGTTCTTGACTGGATGCTCCATGCCAAACTGGTCCATGGCTTTTTGAGAAGAAGTTGATAATAGAATTTGATGGATGACGCAGGAAGCATGCATATCTAACACATGAATGACAATGCATGACAGATGCAGGACTATACAGTACTGTAAGTTCCTTTGGTCTTATGGCCAGGTGAAATAAGAGCCTTTATTTAAACAACATAACTCTGAATTATTATTTGAGATGATTCTTATGCCAGACCAGTAAGTCAACAAATAAATACATACATACATAAATACATATATAAACAAATTAATATATTAATAAAGTGAAACATCAATCACTGAACCAACTAATCAATCAATCAACAAGGGAAGTGCCAATGGCAGTATGGCCAGATTGCAATGCATGAAATGTGTCACAGCAACACAGTTTTCCCCATATCAATGTAATACTTCTCATGAAACAATGACATACATACCATGTCGTGTGACTCTACAAATAAAAGTGTCTGAGAGAAGGACTTAAACACTAACCCTAATATCAGTTTGGATGCCAGAAATATGGATAGATTTCAAGACATCGGTCAGCATTACTTTACAATCAAGTCAAAAACATTTACAATCAAGTCAAAAAAACCCCAATGAAACAATTCTGAGACACAATTGGAAGCACTCTGTTTAGGTAACTTTTCATTATAGATGTATTCAGTTTGTCCAAGGTTACAGTTAATAAATGGCAATCTAAACTTCACAAGTGATCTAAATCATAAATCTGTAAATGAATGGACTGGCTCTTTATTGTCCAAAAAGTATTTCCAGGAATTAAGATCACTTCCTTTTTTGAAAATGCTGATATTCTTGAGCTATAAAATTTTCAAATTAGTTACTGCAACCGACTTATCTGGTTGTAAGATTAGCACTATTTTCATTTAAGACAAACTAGACACCATTAAAAGACTTTTAGTTTAAATCCCATGCTAACAGAACTGATATTCAGGAGACTTGGTGACAAGATTTTCAATCTGTTTATTTTGGCAGCCATATAGGATGCCCATGGGACATCATTTTCAATTATGACCAACTAGATAACGACAGAAGTCTGATGGCTGCCATAGCAGGCATATTGGCTGTCTGATCATTTTAATTTAGGTCCAACCTGACTTTGTAAGTCGTTTAGTGACAATCTCATGTTGATATGACCATCTTCTACTCAGGAGTGGCAATAAGATTTTCAAGATAGACACTGTGGAAGCCATAATGGATGTCCTATCATAACCATTATCATTTAGAAACCACATCATAAAAAAAATTATTTTTGCGAAGTAGAGCTACAGCTATCAATGATCTTGTGAAAATAGTTGTGTAAATTACAGAAAATTGGGTCAGTAATATAGATTGCAATAGAATGAAAATATCTGATGTTTAAACACCAACCAACTTTTAATGCAATAAACTTGTAATAGTTACAAACATAATTATGATACTATTTAATATCATGTAATAAAGCAATAAAGTTAGCAGCATTATATAAATGTAATTCAGACAGTATGAAAACTTTATAAACAACCCATACTGGTATTGTGAATACCAGTATCATAAACAATACTGATATCATAAACAATACTGATATCATAAACAATACCAATATCATAAACAATACCAATATCATAAACAATACTGATATCATAAACAATACCAATATCATAAACAATATTGATATCATAAACAATACTGATATCATAAACAATACTAATATTATAAAGAATACTTATATCATAAACAATACCGATATCATAAACAATACTAATATTATAAAGAATACCAGTGTCATAACCAATACCAGTATTAGAAAGAATACCAGTCAGATAATCAATACTGTGTCAAAAGCAATACAGGATCATAAACATTAATGCTAACAAATGCTACCGTCAGATCAAAACATACTTGTACAATGTGTCAGAGGACATTTTAGCTTGTCACTTTCAACACAACTAAGTTCAGACGCTCATTCATGCCATGTTTGTGTTTTTTTCTGTGAGAATGGACTGCATAAAACAATTCAAGACAAAACAGAACCAGATCTTTCAAGGACGTGTTAATTGATTAATTAATGTATTGGTTGTGTAAAAAAATCAATTCTGATCAAGAAGACCCTAACTCAAAGTACAGAAGCACAAATAATGAACACTAAAGTTACTGATATAAATATTAAATTTGACACAAACTCGAGATATAAAAAAAAAATAACACAATTTTCAACAGTAAGTGTGCAAATATATAAAGCAAACAAAAATTTCTTCTGAGGTCTTCATGAGTTGACCTTTCAAATCTTCTAATCAAAGGATTTAAATAAAAAATATTAATTTTGTGTCCAAGTTCAAATTTTGTGCTCTATAGTCATTTTGTGCTTACTGTGCCTGACCGAAAGATTATTAAAATAAATCTCATGCTGAAACTCAACACCAAATTCTGACATTGGCCATGTAGTCATGAAATTGTCCACTCATAATGGTAAAATTTGGCCATGTAGTCATGAAACTGTCCACTCATAATGGTAAAATTTGGCAATGTAGTCATGAAATTGTCCACTTATAATGGTAAAATTTGACCACGTAGTCATGAAATTGTCCACTCATAATGGTAAAATTTGGCCATGTAGTCATGAAATTGTCCACTCATAATGGTAAAATTTGAAATAATACTTAAAGTCCTTTGATAACGGAATTTTGGAGTTATGGTGAAAAAAACCCCCCATGAAATTCTGGAGTATACAGAGAAAACGAAGAAATTTCTTAACTGATTTTATAAAACCACCTCTATTTATAAAAAAAAATTCCTGAACTTGTGAATCTGAGTTCAAAGTTTGAGCTCAAAACATTTGATGATTATATATTTGGTCACTAATTCAATGTTAGCCAATTAGATGTCAAAATATTTAGTCGAACTTGAGTTGAAGTATTAGAAAGACTTTATAATCAAGGGGCTTGGTCTATTTTTACAACCACAATTCACATGGAACTTTTGTATTTAACAACTACAATTCATATGGAACTTTTTAATTGTAGGGTTGGGTGTATTTTACAAGGACAGTTCTAATGGACTTTTAATCTTGGGGGTGGGTGCATTTTACAATTATTGTTCATATGGGACTTGATAATCTTTGGTCTGGCTGTCTTTTTGAATTATAGTTCCTATGGGACTTTAGCCTCTTTGGGTTGGGTGTATTTTACAATTGTAGTTCATATAAGACTTTATAATTTTGGGCCTAAGTGTATTATACAATTATAGTTCATATGGGACTTTATAATTTTGGGACTGGGTGTATTATACAATTATAGTTCATATGGGACTTTATCCCTTTTTGATATAGCAGCTGTATTTGTACATAACTAATACAAAACACCTTTCACAAAGAAATGATAATTTTTAATTCAGTGATAATGCCTACCCTAATTACATACTAGAAAAAAAAAATGATCTTCCTTATAGGAAGCCATAGTAACTCTTTTGGTAGAAAATTGGAATCGCAATCCATGGGTTGTGGATTTGATACTCCACAGACCTGCTGGTTGGCTACCTCAATCTATCCTTGAGAAACACACTTAGCCCCCATTTCCTCAGTGTGATATAGCCAATAATGTTAAATGTGCCATTAAAACCACACCTAAAGAATACAAATGTCAAGTGTGTCAAGATTATTTAGGCAAAAGAAATTGAGGTGCAACATGCTCCTGACCAGCCAGACCTACCAGAAAGCATATCTGATGGTAGGTAGTGCAGGAAATGAGCATCAGTTTAGATATAAGCACCTAGTTAGTATGATTAACATGTGGAAAATAATTCTAAATCCTTTATATCAGTATAAGAACAGGAATTATAAGTATCATGATGCATATATAATGGTTCCTTAACTAAAGATTTAGCATTAAAAAACCAAACAACAAAATACAGTTTATCTGAGATTTCAAATGATCGTGACCTTGCCTAAAAGGGAGCAGGAATTAGAGTGCATGGAAATGAAAGGCAATCATTTCTGATACTACAAATCATATAAAGGCTTGCAGATTTACAACAACACAGAAAAACTTTAACCAAAACCTTAAATGAGAGTTTCAAATGATTCTTACCATGCTTCAAGGATAGAGAGGAGCAGGAGGTACAAAAGAGATGAAAAATCTGCACTTCATAATTCTACTGCCCAAGTATGATTTTAGCAACAAAACAAAGACCTACCTATATGCCACAACAGATCTTGAAACATATGCCATATTGTTTACAATTACCATAATAGTGGTATAAATGGTCCATTTACATTTTAGAACTCAAATAAGCTGAGTTAGAACTCAGATAAGTAGAGTTATATTTAGAACTCAAAAAAGTTGAGTTACATTTAGAACTCAGATAAAATGAGTGACATGTAGAACTCAAATAAGTAGTTACATTTAGAACTTAAATGAGATGAGTTACATTTTGAACTCGGATAAACTGAGTGACATGTAGAACTCAAACAAGTAGTTACACTTAGAACTCAAAAAAGTTCAGTTACATTTACAACTCAAATAAATTGAGTTATATATAGAAATCAAATAAACTGAGTTATATTTAGAATTCAAATAAGTAGAGTTACATTTTGAACTCAACTGAGTTACATTTAGAACTCAAGTAGAGTTACAGTTAGAACTAAAATAAATTGAGTTACATTCAGAACTCAGATAAATTGAGTTACATTTAGAACTTGAATAAGTAGTTACATTTAGAACTCAAATAAATTGAGTTACATTTAGAATTCAAATAAGTAGAGTTACCTTTAGAACTCAGATAAGTAGAGTTACATTTAGAGCTCAAATAAGTAGAGTTTAGAACTCATATAAATTGAGTTACATTTAGAATTCAAATAAGTAGAATTATATTTAGAATTCAAATAAGTAGAGTTAGATGTATAACTCAAATAAGCAGAGTTATATTTAGAATGAAAATAAGTTGAGTTACATTTATAACTCAGATAAACTGAGTTACATTTAGAATTCAAATAAGCAGAGTTACATTTAGAACTCAAATTGAGTAACATTTATAACTCAAATAAATTGAGTTTTCAGTTTGCTGAGCTGATGCCAGTTGTTACCCAAGACTTTTTTAAATGCGAAACATTCTACACAAGAATAACAAAAGAACCATATAAGGTAAATAAAATAAATGATAAAATACTTCCATAAAATATTCATTTTGGATTTCTAGCTAAATTAAGTATTTGACTAACTGGTTCCAAACCAACTGCAATTTTAAAATTTAGTTGGGGTATTCACAAAACATACATGATGCAGACCTACCTTTTCAGACTGTCATAAACATAAGGCATTAATTCTGCCCATTTCATGGCACCATATGGTTTAGTTACTAACAATAATCTATGGTGTGCATTTGATTATATGGCTCTATCTGACTGAGTGTTTTCACAGTGAGCAAGTATTAAAATTTCAAATATGCACAAACCACTTGAGCCCACTGCATGCCATATTTACTGACCCAATGTACCATCATACAACAGGGACTGTACTTGTGGCAGGTGCAATACGCTGAAAAGTTTATTTAGTCAATTTATGTAAAATACACAAATGGGCTCCTTATCTAGAGCTGTGATCAAGTACTGAAAAGAACAGGATGTATGGAGATGAGAGTTCCTGGTTTCTCAAAGCTTCCAAATTGTAACAAAGGCAATCAAAAGATTCAAATATTTCTAATTACAAGTGGAATTGGATAGACTTTCTCTTCCAATATGAACAGATTCATCTGAAATTAGGATCATGTGCTATTAATACAATTATTCTGATATTCCAAGGCCCAATTTTAATGAAAAACAAATTTGGTCAAATAAGGATTCCATGTGACCCTTTCATATAAACAGTGTCCCTTTTATGGATCTATTACAGTGATAGTTGGCCTGGTAAGACAAGTGGACAAATGTAGTGATAAACTGAGGTAACCATTTAGGAGAAACAACAGGTAATGGAGGTTGCACTGTATGGTTTCATCTACACATTATTCTTATCCAAAAACCAGTACACCTTAAGACACTGGATAAAATCTACAGGATTGTAAATATATGGGTCTTTTTATAGCAATGTTCTAATTATTCTTACCTAGCTATGACATCATAATGAAAAAGAGGCTGAACAAATGGAAGTTGGATAAACAATATTAGACTGTACTTGACAAGTCACAAAAACATATTTTCCACATACCAGCCATAAAATATGCCAATATTCTGTGAGATCTGATAATTTTTGGTGATGTGTTTTTTAATGTGCATGGCTATAACATGAAAACTTACTATTTTTACTTACCTTCATGAATGGGATTTACAAACAAATAATGATGAAATAATCACTAACATAATGCAGGTTACTTCTGACTTTACCCAAACCGAACCCACTTATGAAAAACATATTCATTAAGTTATGACTTCCTGTATGTACCTCAGGTCAATCAATTTACCATAGATATCTCAAATATAAGCTTTAGAGAATTTAGAAATTAATTTTTCTTTGAGAAATTGCACAGGGTGTGACTATGACATTGTCCAAAAGTTTTTGAGATTTAACCTTACTCTGTTAGAGATAAAAGAGGTATGCATCCAAATAGTGTTTGCCACCTAAATTTTAACATCCCTGCAGAATATCTCTCTCCCATTTATTTAGTAAATAGAAAATGGTTCTGATGGGTAATATTTCAAATCAATAAAAAGTTTCAAAACAAAAGCTTTTAAAAATTTCAACTGGCCTGCATCAATGCTTTCATTGTTATATAGCTTTTCAGAGAAGGGGGTATATCTAAGGACTTGACATGTTGGATGACATTTCGACCAAACCTTTTGCGGAAAAAGTTTCGACACAAAGAAAGAAGCCTTGGTGGTGAGCTGGCATATTTGATAAGAATCTTGTCCACATTATTTGCTGCAAACTCATCTGGAATGTTTCCATTATACAGCCATTTCTCCTTGTAGATGTCATAACCAGCTGAGATTAGCAGTAGAAGGATCTCTGTGGCCTCTCTGCTTGCTGCCACCCACAGTGGACTTTTTGGCTCAGGATATATGTATACTGGGTTATTTGACCTTGCTTGTTGGTCAGAGCCTACAGATGCAGTCTCTAATATCACATTCTCCACTAGAAGAAGCTTGACAATCTCCTTGTGCTTGTTATACACTGCATTCCAAAGAGGAGAACAGTTTGCTCTGTTAACCTGGTTTGGGTCTGCTCCAAACTTCAAAAGAGACCGAACTGAACTTGTCATGCCATTATATGTAGCATAAATCAGGGCTGTATCCAGATCTTTGTCAGCATTGTTTATGTTACAGCCAAGAGGAAGAAGAAACTCAACTACATTTGGGTGATTACCATGGCAGGCTAGTGCTAATGGTGTGTTCTTATCCTTTGTTGGGTTATCATGCTTGGCACCATGCTCCAACAAGAGTTTTACACAGTCCAAGTGTCCATTCCAGGCACTAATATGCATTGGGGTGTAGCCCATGGAATTCTCGAGGTTCACATCTGCCCCATGATCAATAATGGCCTTCATGAAGTCGTACTGACCATCATAGGCTGTGAGGAGCAATATGGAATTTTTTTCATCTGTTGACTGTAGTGTGTTTGGGTCAGTCCCTGCCTCTAGCAAAATCTTCATTAAATTCAAATCATCTAAAACAAAAAGAAAAATCTTAATTATGGTTTTCAATGTGACAGGCTTAATCAAACAAACCACATTTCTCATTTTCATTTTAAAGATGCATCAAATAAAATTCTTTAAGTAACCAGTTTAAGTCTAATAAAATAATTGGTTTTCACTGCACTGCAAAAGAAAATCCATAAAAATGTTGGTTTTTAATTTCAGCTGTGGTAGCTATTGGAAGCATCAATTTTGGGTCAAAGGCAGTTTAGTAGGCACTGTGGAACAGCTATGGGAAACATCAATTCTGGGTAAAGTGTAGTTTAGTAGGAAATGAAGAGAATCAACAATAGAATCTGTTTAGGTTTGACTAGTCTTTTTATGTAACTTAATTTTTTAAAAATGTGTTCTACTGCTTGCTGTAAACCAGTTGCTCCAAAAAATGCCTGTAGAAGTACCATATATGCTTACTTACAAGCAGAGTCCAACTTCTAGCTGCACAGACCCGGATCTGCCATCACAAAAATTCACTGGCAGATCTGGCAATATCAAGACATCATGTCCAAAGGGACGATATCAAGACATCATGTCCAAAGGAATGATATCAATCTAGACATCATATCCAAAGGAACAATATCAAGACATGTCCAAAGGGACAATATCAAGACATCATGTCCAAAGGGACAACATTAAGACATCATGTCCAAAGGGACAATATCAGGACATCATGCCTAAACAAGACAATTTAACAGTCACATGACTCTTTGAGAAGTTCCCTAAAGTTGTCGCAAAAGATGTACAAATTATTTTAGTATCTGGAACTGACATCATGCAATTAGTTGGTCACAATTAACTATATATAATTTCCCATACAGCTGATAAATTTTTTTTATCATGAATGATATTTGAAATTATATTAGTTTATATTCAAGCACAAAGTAAACCTAATTATTCATCTGGAATACTTTTATACAAAGTAATCACAATACAATGTTGTATAACTTAATCATCGAAAACTATGGCCAAAAGAAAATCAATACAATGTAGAACAATTAGTTTTAATCCATATTAGTGTTATACTTACTGAATAAACCCCACTATATCTTGTCAGCATGAAATTATTTGAGCTTAAATGAACTAGTCTTAATGTCAAGTTTGAATGCGACACAGCTAATCGAAAGGTAAGCAAATGGGTCAGACTTTTTATATGCACCAGATAACAAAAGGTAAGCAAACGGGTTAGACTTATTATATGCTGAGCACCAAATAACAAAAGGTAAGCAAATGGGTCAGACTTTTTATATGCACCAAATAACAAAAGGTAAGCAAATGGGTTAGACTTATTATATGCTGAGCACCAAATAACAAAAGGTAAGCAAACAGGTCAGACTTTATGTATGTTGAGCACCAAATAACATAAAGTAAGCAAATTGGTCAAACATTTTCTGACAAAAGTCTGTATGTTGTTTTTAATAACTTTACTTAATTTAAAATTGTTTAAAATTTTATGCAAGAAATTTTACAAAAGTAACAACTGTTACTCCTTTGAAAGAACAAGAGTCGCCTAAATGGACTCATGCTCTACTGGCTCAGAAGGATTTCCATGAATTCAAGATAAGAGTATTTCTTCCTTTTAACTGCCGAGTACTGAACCTAACTCTGATATTTTTTCAGCAATAACAACATTTTAATATTAGCTGCTGTGGATGTCAGACTGGCACCAGTTACATTTACAGCTCACAAGACATCATTTACGAACAACAAGACATCGTAAGAAGCAACAATAACAAGATTTCATACACTAATACCTACAATGCATGATAAAATGTTTTTTGCTCATTTTCTTACTGGAAGTAACATTTTGACAGTCAAACAATGAACACATTTTAAAGAGCTAATTTAAAGTTTTAAGTACTTTATATTCTAGTTACATGACAAGCAATTGTACCATATGCATAGGGTTAAAGCAATACTTGCATTACAATTTTTGATAATGTAACCACTGCTGTGAGATATTAGTTAACATGTTCAGCATGTAAATTTAAGCACTGTTCTTTGAATGTACAGCTTAAATTAGACAAGTTATATATTTTAGTCCAAAGATAGATAAAATGCAAGTGTTATTAAAATCATTCAAGTATGACTGAAAATACATACCTCATGTATAAAAGCACATTTAAATTACAAACTCCAAATGTCCTCTTGAAAATGCTGATAATCTTTAAAATAAGTTTTATTAACAGAGTTATCTTAGATACCATTCTCACTGCTTGATATTCATGTCTGCATCGAAAACACATTTTTGAAATAATAATTCACAGCTAACAATTTTTATTTAAGGTTGTTCCAGTAAAACTTTGTACCCAGGGAAGGCACTTTCAATGTGAAGTAGTCGCCCATATATACACCATTAAAAATTTTGTATAATTTCATATGAACTCTTCGAGTGATCAGAGTACCCTGGCAAATATTTGTAAAAAAATGCCTCCCTTGGTACCATGTATGTTTACATGGATAAGCAATTAAACACATTTTAGAGGCTATGTCAGCCTAACAACCAACATAAACTATTATTATACCAAATCACTAGCACACAATGATGTTGGGGGGGGGGGGCAAATTTTACTATGTACTACTTTCCCATGACTTCAAGTCCCGTGTCCTAGCTAGTTATTCCCTTCTCTAATAATTAGTATTAGTGTTGAAAAGAACATAATCCCAGTCTGACTCCTTGGTCATACCCCAGTATAGGAGATAGCTTCTTCTTTTGACTTTGACAGAGAGAACAGAACATCAGAGCAGGACGGAAGGTGGGAATCATTGCAGTAATAGCAGGTATTACCTAATTAAAATTAGTTGTACCCCTTAACCCCCTCACATTTTCATAGAATAAACAACCTGTTACTATCGAATTGCTTAATTTACCAATAAGGAGGAAGGTGATGGCCTCCACAAAACTGACACAGAAAACATTTGCTCCTAACATTATGGAGTGCTCACTACTGTAGGCTGTTGGCGAGTCACACACTTTGCCATCTCTATTGGACCCACCCCCAATGCCTTCACTCTGGTGTACCAAGCTTGAAAGTAATGGTAGATATGGTAATGAAAGACTGTCAGAAGGTGGCTATCATAACAACATCCAAAGAGGAATGAGGAGGCCCAAGATGCAGCAACTGTCCTAGCTTTCATTCTCATAAAAGCAAGGTTCTCATTGGTGAGGGACTGTTTATAGAGAATACAATCCACCTTGGAATAGTGGCCACCAAAATAGCAGAGGAACCCATGACAGGTAAAATGTGATGATTCTGAACCTTAATTCTCCCTTTAGAAGCCACCAAAATAAACTTAAGGCCTTAACTAGGCAAAGGAGCCAATCTTGATTATCCTCAGTGCTGAAATGACTGATACTGTGGATCTCAACAGGAAATAGAGCTAGTGAAGATTCTCAGCCAGTAACCAAAGTCTGCAATGAAGAGAAATTGAATCATTGTTACCAATCATTGTTAAACAACCCTTCACTTACTCATCCTCCTCACAGATGCTAAGGAGAGCAGGACAGCAGTCTTAAGGGTAAGTTTCTCGAAGTTATTTTCAATCAAAGGCTCATAATGGATTTTCACAAAGGCCAAAAACACACAATGGATTAGTGAGATACCATTTTCTGAAACTCAATATCCCTTATCAAATCCGAAAGCTGAGGGTTCAACACAATGGAAAACCCCCAAAAGAAATTGCAAGTGTTAGAAAGGATTGCCCAATAACTCCTAATAGTGGACTCAGTGCATTCTCTTTCCTTAAAAGGAATGAAACAACATTCTCTTTCCTTAAAAGGAATGAAACAACATTCTCTTCCCTTAAAAGGAAGGAAACTACATTCTCTTCCCTTAAAAGGAAGGAAACAACATTCTCTTCCCTTAAAAGGAAGGAAACTACATTCTCTTCCCTTAAAAGGAAGGAAACAACATTCTCTTCCCTTAAAAGGAAGGAAACAACATTCTCTTCCCTTAAAAGGAAGGAAACAAAGTTTGCAATTGCATCTGAATGGGGACAGCTAGGATCAATGCATTTCCTTCTGCATCTATTACAGACTCCCTCCAAGCCTAGAAGATGCAGATATCAACCTTAGTAAAACAATGGTCTTGGCAGATCAACTGCTTGAGACGAGCCAATATGATGATAGACAAGGAACCCTTTGTGATGCAACAGCAGACTACTCCTCTGCAGTAATCTCCCGAGTTATCTAGTAACAGGTTAAGTAAGTCACTGCAACACAACTGCCGGGGTCAGAAGGGGGATACCAGGTACTGGATATACATAAAGAGGGAGCTTGTGTTCAGTCTTGCAGTCCTTAATTGAGCCAGATTGGATTGATGAAAGAAGATTGGGGTCCATGATAGGATATTGGTGGAAACAAAGCTGGTACCTGTCCATTAATGTGGAATTGTCCCACACATCATCCATTCCTGACCAAATTCTTGAAAAGAGGGCTGTACAGGCACCAAATGGGATGCCGTAAGGAGGAGGATGCTACAGGAGAGGGTGCTACACCCTACAGCTAACCCCTACTTCTGTGGAAAAGGGGAAGGAGTTTGAAGATTTTCTCCCTTGGTCTCCTTGATTGTCACACCTAGCGAACACCAGATAGGGGAAGCTTTCAACTGAGAAAGCTTGTGATACTGTTCAGCAACCTGCCTGAAGAACTTGGGAGATGGTCCCACAGGTCAGCCATTGTGGGCATGCTTTTTGGATGGTATGATGGGTCTGAAGTCACTGCCAAGAACTTGTGTTCTTGTTCCCTCAAATCCTGTGACACTATGCATGTGGTGAGACCTCTGAAAAGTGTCTTTGTTTCAAGTGTTCTTGCTGTGGTCCAGCAAGACCTTAGATACATCCAAGACTGTATCCCTGCAAGTGACATAGAAAGCATATAATGTGATGTCTTTATCTGTGCCTCCAGCAAGCACTTAAGTGCCAATGGATACAATGACTCCTCATTCAAGAGAGTAAAGAAAGCCATCGAAAAGAGACTGGCATGGTAGGTAATCATTACTAACATGTAGTATAAAGCTGGAAGGCCTCCAGGGTTTTTACTGGGAGGGGAGTCCAAGCACCAAATGATATCCCCACTGGGGTGGGGGGCTTTAGGGGCCAATCCAGAGAATAAAATTGAGACCTGTGGCTGGAGCACAAAAAGAAGAACCAACCAACCTTTCTGCTGCCTTGAGAACTCCTGCCCTATGAAAACTTCTATGTAAGCTCGAGATCATTGCTTTTGAGTTATCTCCAAGCCACAGGAGTCACGGAACATTCCTACCCAAGGGGGAGTTGACTTCCTCAACAAGGGAAGAGATCCAAACCCCTCTCAGGAAGGTGTGATTCACTTATCTCTGTCATGAAGACACTGATTTTGAAAAGGCATTGCTTCTCCCTAACTGGGTGCTGTGTCTTGAGATCAGGCATTTTCCCTTCCAGGGGTGGTCAAAGATCAATCCCTCACTGACAATGATGGCTTCAAATCAGTGTCATGGATCCTTGGCTTTTGAGTTATCTCCAAACCACAGAGGTCACAGAAAATTCCTGCCCACAAGGAGGGGTCATCCAGCAATGATGATGAAGAAGAGTGGTCCTCCTGCATTTCTTTGTAAGCGCTGTGACTTTCTATGAAGTCCAATATCCGATCTCTCCTGAGACAAAAATTGCGACAATTGTGTGTTCACAACAAGTGCACAATAGCAGGTGGGATGCATGTCCCACAGTGCATTCCTATGCCCACACTTACCAACACCCTGTAACATTGCAAGCTCTAAATGAGAAAATAAATAACATAAAACAAAAAAATCTGGGAATCCAACAGAATAGACAATACTCACCCATGCACCGGAAATATGAATGGAACTACAATTTACTGAAGCAAAAGCAAACTGCAAATACTTCAAAAACTAATAAAGGTTCACAGAAAACACTCAAATATAACAAGGGCTAAGGAGCTAAAATGTTGACTGGGAAGATATGTGATGTTAAAAGACAATAATGAAGGTGAAATTAGATGAGAAATCTGGCACACATGTACTATGCATGTAATTCAAGGTAAAAAGACAAGATATTCCATATGTTGGCCATGATTAAGAAGGAGTCAGACTGGCAACATATTCTTTTCAATTCTGGCCCTCCAATACAAACTGGAGGAGGAAAAAATTAGCTTGAACTGGGGACTAGGAGCCCTAGAAAAGGAAAGCATGGAAAAGTAGCAGGCATTGTATCACTGCTATTAAAATGATGTCACTGTATTGCAACCTTATGGTCAAAATATTGTACATGTGTAAAAAGAAAGCGATTTGTTAAAATAAGACTTAACATTGGTCATTAGACTTACATATATGGAACAGCACCCCTATAATGCTGTAAATACCATTAGACTTGCATATATGGAACAGCACCCCTATAATGCTGTAAATATCATTAGACTTGCATATATGGAACAGTACTCCTATAATGCTGTAAATACCATTAGACTTGCGTATATGGAATAGCACCCCTATAATGCTGTAAATACCATTAGACTTGCTTATATGGAACAGCACCCCTATAATGCTGAAAATACCATTAGACTTGCGTATATGGAACAGCACCCCTATAATGCTGTAAATACCATTAGACTTTCGTATATGGAACAGCACCCCTATAATGCTGTAAATACCATTAGACTTTCGTATATGGAACAGCACCCCTATAATGCTGTAAATACCATTAGACTTGCGTATATGGAACAGCACCCCTATAATGCTGTAAATACCATTAGACTTTCCTATATGGAACAGCACCCCTATAATGCTGAAAATACCATTAGACTTGCGTATATGGAACAGCACCCCTATAATGCTGTAACTACCATCAGACTTGCGTATATGGAATAGCACCCCTATAATGCTGCAAGTAACATTAGACTTGCGTATATGGAACAGCACCCCTATAATGCTGCAAGTAACATTAGACTTGTATGTGTGGAGCAATACTTATATAATTTTGTTAATAACATTAGACTTGTCAATACAGAATGGTACAAGTATAATGTTGTAAATAACAACAGACTTACATACATGGAACAGTACTCCATGTAATGTTTTACCATTGTAGAATTATCATAAAAACACATTTTCAATGCAAACAAGAAATTAAACATGAATGGTATTCTAATTCATACAAATGATAGAACTGCGAAGTCAGTTTAGGACAAACTGGGAGATTTGCAAAATTTGGTCAGGAGTTTTGGCTTCAAAAGTGGGAGGAATTTCAATTATAATGGTGAATATTTCATTGCAACACACGTCTTTTAATGAGGACCCAAAATTTGGGTCACTATAAGAGTAGTTTTCATCCCTTTGTAGGAGAACTTTTGTGTGATTTCAAAGTTAAGAAACATTATTTTGACTAGATCGGAAAAATATGCTGCTACAGTAAATGGGAAATTATGTTCAGCTTTAAAGATGGCAAACAGTGTCTTGGAATGTATATCTTTATTCCCATTTGATGCAGATTCCACGAATATGGATTTCAGTAATGGCATATTTGTCATCCCATTTAATATGCTTTAATATGATGCATGACATGTAATGTCATTCTTGACACCATAGCAGATTTTAAAATCAGATTTAGGGGAAGGCAAAATGCATATTCATGTCATTTAAACTTGATTCCAACCACTTAAGTTATTGTTTCATTCATCATTCAATTCTGTTATATTTTGGTTGCTAAGATTTCAGTGTGCTTAGGCATCTCTACAAACGTTAAACACCGAAGCCAAACCAACCCTGTTTTATGCTGACTGAGCTCTTTAGTAATCCAACCATAACCAATTAATCCCTTCAATCCTATTGGCATTACTTCTAATCACACATAGTATAATCCATGTTGACAAACTTCAAGCACTAAAGCCGACTGACCCTGCATATGGAATCAAAGGGCTGTTAATTGTTTTATGCTGCCTGAAATTAGCATCTAAATCATCTTGTCCTATGAAAATCACAAAAGTCTCAATAGTTATCCCATGCACAAGTTCTCATTAAAATAATGTATGATTTCTTCTCACAGGATTATACAGGTAATTAAAACCTGAGAAAGCATAATTCTGGTGGATTCCACAGGAACATACAAATACAAAAATGACTGCCAACAGTGAATTGACCATGTACTGTTCCATAATAAAAAGACAATAATGAAGTTCATTAAAATATTGAGTATCTATATAAGAAGTCGCATTCATTCACTTAATAACATGTTTGCATGGGCATGATCACTACATACATGTATGTTAGTCTAAGATATGTGTCACACAGACAGAGAGCATTAGTAAGATTACATATCTTTATGGTCAACTGTACTATTTCATACTTGCAAATTTTTTTCACAACTGGTCACAAACAGTAGATACTGTACATCCAATGTGAGCTTAAAAAATAACGCTTATTAAGCTTAACCCAATTTTACTTTTTAGATGTTTGACATGGCAACATTTTAGGCAACCTTCAGAATTAAAAATCAACAGATTATAAAAATACACATTTACAAACTGAAATCTGGTAAAGTTTGTAAGTTGTAAAAAAAAGTAACAGACATTACAGCATTATGGTGGAAAAAGAAAGAAATTTCCCAACCAATTGTGGTAAACTCATGACCTCGTGCTCCAAAGTGAAATGGGTATATGTCTAAGTCACATACTTTACCCACTCAGCTACAGTAATTGTAGCTGTACGGTAATGAGGCAATGTTAAGAAACATGCCAAATACTATTCAAAGAAATTAGTTTGCATATTTTCCCCTCGATAACCAAATGCTCCAACAGTCACCAACTGAAAATTGCATACTTTAAAACCTGTGTCAAAATAATTTTAAGAAATAGATTTATATTATGATTAGGTTATTAACATATAATTTTGATATGATTTACTATTTTCTTTTTTTTTTATGATGATAAAATAATGTTTATATATTTTCCCCTTTATCAGTGAAAGGCCATTAAGTTTCCTGATAGGCCAGGGTAAATGCTTGAGAACAATTGTCTTACACTCATCTGCAGTATAAAAATACCTTCTTCAACTCATTTTACTTGAAATAATTTATCTTGTAATGGAAGAGACAAAAAAAAATCTCCCTGTCGGAAAGAACATTCTAGCCCATAAATGATATGGCAAGGCCCTTACAGTACACATGCAGTCAGAATTAAACTAGTTCAAAGTTGTGAATATTGAACCTCATGACCGTGCCATTACTACAATAGGACTAAGCATGTTGTTTGCATTTCAGTGTAAATTCAGTGTTTTGTGCCTGTTTTTTTTTAAACAGAGGCAGTTGTAATAAAAAGGAAAAATTGATGCTGCTCAAGTGAAACTCAACAAAGTGTGCCTCTCGCCTAGTCAGTATGTAATTTCAGATTTCTTTAAATAAATTAAGACATAAACGTATTGTAAAAGTCTATCTAACTTTTCTAAGCATACAGTTTTTGAATCTTTAAGACTTTTGAAATTAAATTTTCATTGTCAAAATCAAGATGACTGACTCTTCAAACTGCATCTGACAGTAAATCAATCTTGACATCTTAGTCTTTGCATGGGTGGTTTTCATTCATTGGCTACTCAAATGTCAATCAGTAATATCAACCAGCTCCTCCGCAGTGGAGAGGCCAATGGCGTGACTGTTGAGGTACAGTGGTGATTTATTATGGAGGAGATTCAGTCCACTACTCTGAAACAAGGGGAATCAAAAGATCACATGAGCTGTACTGTATACTGAAGTAAGGTGTGAACAAACTAGTTGAAGAATAGTCTTGCATACATGAGAGATTTCAATGAGGGATGGAACACACCCCTCATCTCAGCAGGAAAATCCTCCTATCTGGTAGGTTCATGTGTACATTAACGTCTCTTTGGAATATTGATACATACATATAAATTCATGCATCACAGAAAGCTGAAAGAAATTATTTTATAAATGTAAATAATACCTTCTATAATGCTGACAAGAACACTCATAAAAAGAGTCTTGGTGCTTGTATCTCAGGTTTTCTATTATAAAAGATGTCATTTCACATAATACTTGAGTAATTCGTTTAACACATGCATTTTATTTAACATTTGTAGATTATGTAATTGAACCTGTATTTAACATGTATTTTCTTTCTTGGTGGAGCACAGAGTCTAACATAAATAACTCTTATCTTATTTTGCACAGACAGTCTACTCAATCAAGAAGGAAGAAGGAAAGAAAATAAATGGGAAAATTGGGAACATGAACTGTCCCCTTCTTTGGGAATGTGAAAAATTTAAACAAGTGCCCACCTCTGAAGATAGTGAAAAGAATGGCTGTCTCTGATTGGTCATTCTTTGCATTCACATCAGCTCCGTATGTTATCAACAATTTTGCAGTGTCAGCATTTCTACGAACTGCTGCATGCATGAGACAAGTGTGTCCATGGGGACCTGCCAATTTTGGTAAAGCTCCGGCCTCCAAAAGATGAAGCACAAATTTATCCATCCTTACTGCTAAATTAAGAGCAGTATCATCATTTTTGGACCTGAGGTTCACATTGATGTCTTTGGTTTGCAGCAACATCTCTACAATTTCTTCATTTTCCATAGCTATGGCCTTATGAAGGACTGTGCTATGAGGAACTTTGTTTACAATGTGGTTCACATCTGCATTGTGGTGAAGAAGAAGTCTGACAACATTCTTTGCACCTTTTGACACAGCAAAATACAGAGGTGAGAGTTTGAGGATTGCTGTACAGGCATTCACATCACTGTATCCACTCTGGATCAACATCTGTATCAGTGCCAGGTTCTGGTCACACAAAACAAGTAGGTGGAGGAGTCCTATGGTTGCTCTTTGCATCTCCTCACCTTCATCTGGCCTGTAACATGAACAGCACCTATTCTGCAAGCAGGTTAACATCTGTAAAAAACAATAAAGGGATTCTGTTAGATAATTTGCAGACAAAGATTCATTTTCTAACATGTTATGCCTTTGTCATCTGTTCATAAAGGTATACTGAGTCTGTGCTTCTTGTTAAATATTTGTCACACAAAACATTATAACGAAAACACTTCATCAAGTCTGAATTTTTGTGTAAATCAGAAAAATGTATCCAACTCTGGGGCAATTCTCCAAGTTAGTGTGCAATGTTGACGAATCAAAGAGTTCATCTTTTGCAGTTTTGACTTTGCAATAAAAAGAGACAATGAAAACACATGAGTACCATGACCAATATGCTGTATGTCCACCCCACAAGTAGGTGCTACTAGGGTCATTGATCCTGACTTTTTAAACTGCACTGCAATAGTTCCTTGCTCAAAATGCAAACCATTTGTGAATTTTACTGAAAAAGAAATTGTGTTAAAAAACCAAAATGCCTTTATTTGGATCAATGTGACACTGTCCTCAATTCTATCCCCAGCTAGCATGATACTCTCTCAACCAATGAAATGGGAACTCCAAAACTCCATGTCAAAGTTATATTTTTGCCAGACAGTCACTTTAATATTCTTTTTCAATGGTTGTATGTGTATACAGCAAATACTGTATTGGATGAGAGACTTATCTACACTTGAAAACTGTATGCTATCATAACTCAGAATGAGAATGGTGTTGATATTGCATCATTTATTTAACTAAATTACTCATTTCTTTGTATCATTTATGATAATTTATTAAATTTTAATTTATACACAACTTGATGATTTTGAGTTATTTTAGTACATATTGCCAGTTTTGCAATGGGCTTTGTCTGATAATGACCACTAAGGGGGGAATTGGAATTGTGGTAAGCTGATGTAATGTTCAATGATAAGGTTTAGTCATTGGCTAAACACTTGTACAGGGGTGTTGTACATGTACCTTGAAAATGAGAGGCAAACAGGGAATAATGCAAGAGGCTATTATCAGCCTATTTACTTGCTGCCTTTATGGGGCTTGTTGGAGGATCAGATGGGTGGGCATGATCTGAACTTTTCCTATTGGTTGGCACTGGCAGCTGAACTCAAAGAGCCAACCAAAGTAGATAATCTTATGTAACATTGCATGACCATGTAGTTTATAACTTGATCAGTCACTTCTCTGGCTTTTCAAAGGTACAGACAAAGGATTTAGAATCTCGGCATCAAATTATTTTTATGGATTTGTGTGTGTGTGTGTGATTTGGATTTTTAAAGTAGCTTTAACAATTTTTCAGTCATATCTCTACGATGTCTGCAGTGTAGCAGTTTATAGTGATGGCTAGCACTGGGGTATCATGCCGCAGACATGTAGCATGATGTCCCACCCAGTCACATTATCCTGACACCAGGCTGACCTGTCCTAACACTAACCTCTTAATGCTGAGTGCCTAGCGAGGTAGCTGTTGGTACCATTTTTATAAGTCTTTGGTATGATTCGGCCTGGGGTTCGAACCCGTGACCTCCTGCATTCGAGGCAGACACTTTTAACCACTAGGCCACCGGAGCAGTGTATGGATTTGTACTGGCCCGCCACCATCCTTGTCACCACCCATTGATGCCTACATGGTGGGTCGTGCCCTTAGATTGTTCATGCCTTTAGTTTCAGTACTTACTCAAGGGGCTGCCATGGGCTAGGGTGTGGCATTTTCCCCCAATCAGATACTCATATGCTATATTAATAATGTCAAGGTCATGCTTAATACATTTCTTTTACAGTTTTAAACACACTCTACAAAAGCTGGGATCAGCCCAGAATACACTTTAATGCTGTGATAAGCCTAGCACCAATTATACTTGAGCTGGGACCAGCCCAGAATACATTATAATGCTGGGATCAGCCAAACAAAGATTCACTTGCAGATGGGATCAGCATCTTTTACAGTTTTAAATAGGAAAAAATAAGAATACTTTCTTCATGCTGGGATCAGCCTAGCTCTATTCCACTATTCTAGGGATTGACCCAGAATACACTTTTGCGAGGATCAGCCTTGCATAGATTTAGTTACAGTAGGTTCAGCACAGAATATACTAATATGCTGGGATCAATCTGGCACATAGCCTACTTAAGCTGGGATCAGCCCAAAATACTGTTGTAGCTCTGTAGTTGGGTAGGCAGCAGCTACATTGGGGAATTAGCTGGTATAGCAAACAAACAAATGTCTAGGCTACATATTTCTTTAATGGCTTCTTTTTACTGTACCATATTCAAATTTAAAAGCTCTCTCTAACCATTTCTGCCTCTGTATATATATCGGCCTAGATGACTTCACAGGAGACATCCTGATATCATATTTCTATAACTGACTTAACTGTTTCTGGTACAAAGAATCTGTGTTTCCTACATTAAAATAAACATCTGATATCTCACTAATGAGTTGTCCTGACGTTGAACTGAAAACATATAAATGACTGCAACATACCTGATCAGACTCAAAACTCACTTTCAACCTCTCCCTCAAAATATAAATCTTAAATAAATGTAGTTTATGTGTAAGGGTTGGCAAAGATTGTCAAAGTTCATGTATAAAATATCTATTTCTTTTAAATCTATATATAAGTTACTCTTGCAAATTAGAGAAACTTAATCTACTATCCTGTCTCTAATATCATTAGCATTTTCAAAATCTAAAACAAATTATAAATCCTGTAAATAATCATTTAATTACTCTGCATAAACACAAATGCCTGATGTTCTCACTTACTACATAGACCATAGAGCTAGACCTGTTAAACCAAATGATTAATGTCCATAAGGCCATGGGGGTGAGTGTGCTGTAAAGACTCTGCTTGTATTGTTTTCAGACTGCAGAAGCAGAACATTTCTTGAAATGTGGATTCTATCTAATATGGCTATGTACAAGAAAATTGGAAGACAGCTGAATCATATCAAATGTCCCTACTACAATACACTTATGTTATTTGAGCTGGGATCAGCCCAGAATACACTTTTATGCTGGGGTCAGTCTAGCACCAATTATACTTGAAGATGGCAGCAGCCCACCATAATACACTATTATGCTGGAATCAGCTAGCGCAAAGCATACATTAAGCTGGGATCAGCCCAGAATACACTGTAATGCTGGGAACAGCCTAGCACCAACTGGGAATCATAGTCTTGTACATTCAGACTACATTTATTTATTTAACCTAACAACTTTGATTTGTTTTTAAGACCACATTACATGTATGGCCAAGCACTGCGGGTTTGTTTTTTTTGAATTTATTTCCAAGCTGTATACCTTTAGTAAGCGTAGCAATTGACATCCATCTATGATGATTATGGTAATGGTCTGATACAGTGACTGCCACAGGAGAGTGGACATAGGAATGTGAACCTCACATCTGTCTGTGATTATTATGGTAATGATCTGATGGAGTGACTGCCACAGGAGAGTAGACACAGGAATGTGTAACTCACATCTGTCTGTGATGATTATGGTAATGATCTGATGGAGTGACTGCCACAGGAAAGTAGACACAGGAATGTGAGCCTCACATCTGTCTGTGATTATTATGGTAATGATCTGATGGAGTGACTGCCACAGGAGAGTAGACACAGGAATGTGAACCTCACATCTGTCTGTGATTATTATGGTAATGATCTGATGGAGTGACTGCCACAGGAGAGTAGACATAGGAATGTGAACCTCACATCTGTCTGTGATTATTATGGTAATGATCTGATGGAGTGACTGCCACAGGAGAGTAGACACAGGAATGTGTAACTCACATCTGTCTGTGATGATTATGGTAATGATCTGATGGAGTGACTGCCACAGGAGAGTGGATACAGGAATGTGTAACTTGTATCTGCCTTTAATTATTGTAATGATCTGATACAGTGGCTGCCATAGGAGAGTGGGCATATGAATGTGCAATTGACATATGTCTGTGATGATTATTGTAATGATCTGATACAGTGGCTACAATAGGAGAGTGGGCATAGGAATGTGCAATTGACATATGTCTGTGATGATTATTGTAATGATCTGATACAGTGGCTGCCACTGGAGAGTGGACATACTCAAGACTGTGCAACTCACATCTGCCTGTGACAATTATTGTAACGCTATCATATAGTGACGTCCACAGGTGAGTGAACATAGGAATGTGCAACTGATGTCCATCTGTGATGATTATGGTGATCTGATATAGTGACTGTCAAATGAGGGTGGACATAATCAGGAATGTGTAACTGACATCCATCTGTGATGATTATGGTGATGTTCTGACATAGCGGCTGCCAGAGGAGAGTGGATATAATGAGAAATATGCTACATGGACCCCAGTTATGACAAGATCATCCATTCCAGCACAGACAGGAACTGCATCAGCAATCATGCTGGTTCAGTGCAGTGTATTGCATGTTCATACTTAAATAAGTACATGGTTTTTGTTTGTTTGACTAGGCCAGGCATATGATGAACTCAATCCAGAAATAGTTACATCATCTAAACACAGACGGGATTTGACAGAAAATTGTTTTTGTTATTAAGGTATTTTTTTCATGTACTTCAGAAAAGTTTAAAAAAACACATTAAAGCATGATGACAATTATATGAACATGTCTGCCTGATGTCCATGATGTCTGCCAAATTTCAGGGCAATTTAGTAAAAGTTATGGGACTAGTTACATACAGAACCAGAGTGTAATCAATGATTACAGAATTCACCTCTTCTTTCAGTTTTCCAGCAGCCATTGTAAATATGATCATTAAGAAAATAAACCGAGGCTAAAGTCATATTGGCCCCTTTTCAAACTAGATGTTTTTTGCAATCTTTAATAATGGCATCTGAACTTTCAACCATTTTAAAATGTGAAATTCTTACACTATAAGGACAATATTGTGCTGAAATATTGTGAAACCCACCAATTCCAACGACCAACTTTGGGCATAAAAGACATAAAAATGGATAAAAAGAAATTCTTTCTATCATATCGAAGCAGAGATAAGTTAACAAGAAACAGATTATTACATTTGTATTAATTATGTATTTTTTATGGGAGGCAACTAATTTTAACAATGAAATACTTACCTGCTGGTATCGCATTGCCTGTTACACACATCCTTATAACAAGAATTCATCCTCCCACATATGAACTGCCAGTTGTTGAAAGAATTCACAACAGAACACAGACTCAGTCTGTGGTCCAAATCACTGCATATGTGCCATAGTACTTGCCTTGTTTCAGACTAGATATTTGAGTGGGCTGGGAGGAGGGAATTCTGCAATACCAACAAGTAAGTATTACATCATAAAAATCAGTGTTGCCACCCACCCCCAGCTACATTTTGCTATCAGTAACATGTTACCTGATGGTACTGCATAGCTAACTTTGCCAGTGAGGTGGGAGGCTTATGACCAGAAGAACTGGTATAAACTGATGTATTTACTCTTACTATAGGAATCTAAACAAATGTAAGTTTGAATCTGCCTCAGGTAAATTTTGTGCCATGAAGATAGGCCCTAAAAATTAAATACCCTCACTCCAGTACACCAAGGAATGATGGTCGGACAAGATTGTGTGTGATCACCGTAATGCAGCCTTCAATTTTAACATTGTCCAATGATGAACAAGTTAGATAGATCTTTGAGGTAGTAATAGCTCTGACCTCATGGACTTTTATCCTTGTGAATGAAAGATCCATGTCAGTCAGCAACTGATAAGCTCTCTTGATCATTCTGACAATCCAAACAGAAACAAGAATTATGCCAGCAGACCCCTTTAAGGAGAGAAAAATATATATTTCCTACCCTTTCCTTTCCTTGTAGAAGTGGTCAAATTGAATGTTAATGCCCTGATTGGGCATAAAATTTGATCTTGAACATCTGCTACACAGATATGACTGACACTGGGGATCTCTCTAGGAAGTGGGGCTACCAAAAAGTAGCTAGTTTTTGGATAAGAAACCTGATTGGCAAAGGAGAAATATCAATTCATAATTGCCATTGAGTCTTAGACAACATTCTTCAATAGACAGGGCAAGAAGCTTACTCCTTCATCGCATGGATGCTAAGGAGAACATGAAAACAGTCATGTGGGTAAGGTACTTAAAGGAGGCTTTACCCAAAGGCTCATAGATTTTTTACTAATGACCATAGAAATACATGAAAACAATCATGTGGGTAAGGTACTTAAAGGTGGCTTTACCCAAAGGCTCATAGGTTTTTTTACTAATGACCATAGAGATACAAGAAAATAATCATGTGGGTAAGGTACTTAAAGGAGGTTTTACCCAAAGGCTCATAGATTTTTTTTACTAATGACCACAGAAATACATGAAAACAATCATGTGGGTAAGGTACTTAAAGGAGGTTTTACCCAAAGGCTCATAGGTTTTTTTACTAATGACCATAGAGATACATGAAAACAATCATGTGGGTAAGGTACTTAAAGGAGGCTTTACCCAAAGGCTCATAGGTTTTTTTACTAATGACCATAGAAATACATGAAAATAATCATGTGGGTAAGGTACTTAAAGGAGGCTTTACCCAAAGGCTCATAGGTTTTTTTACTAATGACCATAGAGATACAAGAAAATAATCATGTGGGTAAGGTACTTAAAGGAGGCTTTACCCAAAGGCTCATAGGTTTTTTTTACTAATGACCATAGAAATACATGAAAACAATCATGTGGGTAAGGTACTTAAAGGAGGCTTTACCCAAAGGCTCATAGGTCTTTTTCACTAATGACCATAGAAATACATGAAAATAATCATGTGGGTAAGATACTCAAAGAAAGCTTTACCCAAAGGCTCTTAGGTTTTTTTACTAATGACCATAGAAATACATGAAAATAATCATGTGGGTAAGATACTCAAAGAAAGCTTTACCCAAAGGCTCATAGGTCTTTTTTACTAATGACCATAGAAATACATGAAAACAGTCATGTGGGTAAGGTACTTAAAGGAGGCTTTACCCAAAGGCTCATAGGGGTTTTTACTAATGACCATAGAGATACATGTGAGGTTTCATTTTGGTGAAAGTGGAGCTCAAAATACCTTACAAGGTCAGTAATGTAAAAATCCAAATTGATGGCTAGGGCTTTACAAAACTTGAGTGTGTTTGATAGGGCTGTCCTATAGCCCTTGATATCAGGAGTTGAGCCTTGTTTTTCTTCAAAATGAAAGTGACAAAATTCAGCCACAGACAAGTAGGATTAATGTGTTTGCTGCTGCACCAGTATGTATTTTTGGGGGGTAAAACTAATTTTAATTATGCAATATTTACCCATGGCTATTGTTTAGTTTTCTTTTTTGTGCTGAAAAAAACGTACTGTCTGTTTGATGTGCATACATTCTCCCTTAGAGTGAAAAATTGTCAGTACCTTATTTGATGTACTTTTTCGTACCCTTTAATTTTTCATACACAATCCAGTTATCAAAATAATAATTATTTAAATGTATCATAATTTTTCGTACATATCACTTTGTATTTTTTTAAAAAATCCATTAAATTATTGGACATAAAATTTACACTAAGAAGATTTACGTTTGCAAAAAAGATCGAAACTACCGTATTGCCATTTTGTTTTTACAAAAATTAATAATTAATTGTTGGTGAGAAAATATAATGATTGATGCATAAGAATGAGCACCCGCAGCATAGGTCAAGGGGGGGGTCACATGACCCCCCGAAATCATACTGCAAATATTCCGACAAGTTTAATCATACAAATGAAGCTGAAAATATGTCACAAGATTCTGTTCAAAATGCTTAGTAAATATTAGCTTTAGTTTCAGACTGCTTACTATACTAACTCTCCTGGCCGTGATTGACTGCCTCCCCCCCCGGCAAAAAATCCTGTGGGCGCCCATGTGCATAAGCTCTGTTATTGTCATTACAGTATCTACTGGTGTTTATTAACAAATGGACAAAGGACTTCACAGTCCATACCTTTAAATATTATCGTTAATTAGTTCTCCTTATTAAGTCCATCACCATAACAAAACACCAAGTACATTTTAAAACAAGTTCGGAAGCCCTTTGATGTTTTCTTATCCAACAAAAATTACATCTCAGTACATGCTAAAGTGAAGACCACAGACCATTGGTCAACTAGTCTTATTGTTTTGTTATAGTCATACAAACATAAAATATAAGAACCATGTCATTTTCCAACGTAAATTTGAAAGTCACGCACTCCGTTAAATCGATTCATATATATACATATACTATCTTTTAAATGCTTGTTCTGTTTTGACTTGGATATAATTAACATTTTATTGCAAATCTATTCTACGATATACCCCACTATTATCTTTATTGGTGAGTTCGAATAACAAGTAATGTGTATGATTGCTTATCCTTATAACATCTGCTGCATGGACAACAGATTCAATAGCACATTGACAGATTTTCATTTCCCTAAAGAGAGCCTCATTTCCCTACTGGCAGCCTCGCTGATTTGACCTCTTCTGTCGATTCTTGCCCTCAAACTGGTTTCAACTGGAATAACCAAAGCGCTAAGCATGTTTAATTACCGTGCAAATAACACTGCATAGCCAATGTGGTTGTTGAGACAATGTACATCATAATTAAAACAAGAATAAATTGTTGATTTAGCAGTGTTTATTGATAATTGAATATAGTAGAGTCGTAATACATGAGGATTATCACACTCATTAGGTAAATGAAAATACAGTCTTTTTTCTCTTTGCAAAAGCTGCAAATAAAAAAAAACCTGAATAAATACGGTCTTGTACACTGACAAAATTTTGTTTCACCTCTCTCTCTCTCTTGCACACACACAAACGTGCATTAACTAAAATGTGATTTCAAGTTCATTTTTCATTGCAATTTGATAATGAGATTATTGTTGCTGTAAAAATACAAGTTGCACTTAATTTCTTGACAATGTGGACTCATATCGCTGCATACAGCTTACCAATAAATAATACCCATAACTAACACATGTTCAAACCATCTTAATCATTTTGCCAACATTACACAACATAACAGCTACATATGCTCTAAATGCAGGTGAGCTTGCACACTGAGACATAATCCTCTCTCTCACTCTCGTTCACTAATAACAACAAAAATTCTCTCTCACTTGTTTACTAATAACAACAAAAATCTTTTGAGTACTTTTATTTTTATTGTAATTAGATTTTTGAGTTGGGAGCTGAATGAGACAGAAAAAATATGTTTACTTTGTATGTTTGTACCATTGGGTTGTCGAGTAGTGTGTGTTCCGTATAACTTGTTCAGGTAAGATCCCTTTTTTTTTCATACATGGTTAGTACCACCAAATGATAATTATTTATTTTAGATATAATTTTTCATACACTGAAATTAATAATTATTTTTTCATGTACAAAAAATTACATGAAATATGGTATGACACAATTCCTTGTGCAGCTCGCTTGTTCCTGGTATGCTGTATGCAAAACAAGCATAGCTAGCTCATCTTTTTCATTGACAGCTGCTACATCAGGACATCAGAGAGGCGTGGGAGGATGGCATTTGACAATAGCCTTGGATACGTATTGCATAATTAAATTAGTTTTACCCAAAAAAAACAACATTTTAATAGCAGCAATAGCTTATCCACTGCTTGTTTAGCTGAATTTGTCAGTAAGGATGGTTGGCTGATGCTCCGTTAAACTAATAAAAAAACAAAGAAAATAGAAAATACTCACCATTGGTGGAGAGGTCCAGGTTATGGAAGGTTGGTATTTCTCGGGGCCACATGTTGTGCCATAATGATGGGAGCCAGAGAAAAGATGCCTGCACTTTGTTGTAATAATGAGTGGAGGTAAAAGGAGGAAAAGGTAGTATGGAATGCCAAAATGCTGCCTTCATGATGTCCTCCAAGGAGGAGTGATTAAGGTAGGCCCATGAGGTAGTAACAGCAACAGTTTCATAAAGGAAAGGTCTCTTTCATTAAGACACTAATATGCTCTTGTGATTCTGGTAACAATCCACTGTGAAATAGTGGTGGCTGAAATGTCTACGGAGCCCTGAGAGGGAGGAAAAGATGCTTCCTACCCTTTCTTTTTCCTTTGGATGCCTTATGACAGAAACAGAGTGCCCTCATGAGATATATAAGCCTATCTGTATCACCTGCAGCACAGATTCGACTGAGACTGGAAATATCTATTGGTAGTGGAGCTATGGAAGATAATTGATTTTTGGCTAAAAATTCTGGCTGACAAAGGAGGGAAACTGAATCATAATTGCCATTAAACTGCAGCCAGTCAGTGTCAATAGATAAGGTATGAACCTCACTTTGTTGTCATGCTGAGGTGAGGGCAAGTAGAAACAGTCTTGAGAGTGAGGTCCTGAAAAGAAGCCTCACTCAATGGTTCATAGAGGGTTTTGGTTAATGACCACAGAACATAAGAAAGATTCCATCTAGGTCAAAGAAAGCATGAGACACATCTCTGCAGCTCAAAATACTGAATAAGATCAGCAAGGTGCGAATCCGAACCAATTACCATGCCTTAAGAGAATTTAAGTGTGTTAGAAATGGCAGCTCTATAGCCGTTGATATTGGATACAGAGCATATTTTTATTCTCAAAGAGAAACAAAAGAAAATCAGCAACAGAGGTTATAGAGGGGCAACTAGGACCATCAAGTTTCCTACTGCACCAATCATATAAGATTCTCCATCTAGCATCATAGACCTTGGCCTGTCAAAAACCTCTCAGCAATTTCCTCAATTGTAGAAGAATGAGGAAAGAGGATGTCTGGATGAGGCCAAGCCCCTGAGATCTTTTCCAGACTGGAATGGATCTTTTTAGACTGTGCAGCAGGTTTTGGGCACAAGTTTTGGGGTAAGAGGCGATAGGCAGCAATGTACCACTTCCTGATGCTTTAGTCAGTGTATGTGAGAATGCAGTAGTGTACCACTTCCTGATGCTTTAGTCAGTGTGATGAGAATGCAGTAGTGTACCACTTCCTGATGCTATAGTCAGTGTGATCAGAATACAGTAGTGTACCACTTCCTGATGCTTTAGTCAGTGTGATCAGAATGCAGTAGTGTACCACTTCCTGATGTTTTAGTCAGTGTGATCAGAATGTAGTAGTGTACCACTTCCTGATGCTTTAGTCAGTGTGATCAGAATGCAGTAGTGTACCACTTCCTGATGCAACTGACAGTGTAATCAGGAGGAAGTAGTGTACCACTTCTTGAAGCTTTGAAGCACATCACAGGGAGCAGCTGCTGTCTCATTTTGTTAAAAACAGTAAGATAACACTGTTTATACCAGCCTGATGCAGGAATAAGTTGCAACCCTCTGATCTATTCAGCGTGGCCCAGGTGACAGTTATTCAGTGTGGCCCAGGTGACTGAGCTATTCACTGTGGCCCAGGTGACTGATCTATTCACTCTGACCCAGGTGACTGATCTATTCAATGTGACCCAGGTGACTGATCTATTCAATGTGGCCCAGGTGACTGATCTATTCAATGTGGCCCAAGTGACTGATCTATTCCCTGTGGCCCAGGTGATTGATCTATTCAGTGAATGGGAGGACATGGTGATCCACTCTTAGAGGTCTAAACTGACCTGAAAACATTTACCCTTATGCCAATTCACACAAAGCTGATTATCTCCACACATGATAAAGTGTGTTTAGAAATAACAATGTACTCTTGTCTTGTAATCAGCTGAATATATATTCAGTGAAAACTTAATCTTGTTCATGAAAGAACTAATAACCAAATCAGACAAGGTAATTCTTTTTACATTAATTTAACTATTCAGCATGAAAGAAAGTTTAACAATACAAGTGACATTCAATTTATGCCAATTTAATTTACACACTTTCATTTTAACATCATCTACAATGAAGAAATAACATTCAATTTGTGCCACTGTGCTCATCTTTACACCATCGTAAGTACCATGACTCATCGGCAGCTCATGCATGTAATCTGTTTGAAAAATTTGCATATATAATCATTACTCAACAACTTAGAGGCATAATTTGCCCAAGAACTTCTTTAATTTACAAGTATCATATCACAAAATTACATTTGATTTACACCCATTTCAATTTAAGCCATAACCTGGCATACAGTGCTTACATGACGCATACATTATGCTGGATTATTTCATGGATAAAATAACGACTTACATTAGCCTACGATACAAATGCTTAAAACTGATCTAAACTGTGATTAACAGTCAATCTAAATGGCAATTTTTTCCCTTCAACTTTAATGTTGTCACATTTCTCACATGTTTACAAATTTTACTGAACTGCACAAAGTTTTAGTGAATATTATTTATTATAAATGGATATGTTATGTGCTTTGTAAAGTGAAGTGGGTCATAAATTGAGAGTAATTCTTTGCATTTTTTATTACATTATAAAAAATACTTTCAAATACATGACATTCTGTATCCAAATCAAATCATACACAATTGATTTCCGTTGTTCCTCATCTTTCATCAACATATGATGACATATTTTTCACAGTACTATAAATACTGTTGGTATTAAAACAAACAAATAAACAGTGATGCTTTACCATCACTCACAACAGTGTGAGATGGTTGAGGGCTTGTGGGGGAGAGGTGTTTTGAATATCAACTTGGTTCATATTTTGTTGCAAACTAAAATTTGTGGTCTCACGGTCCAATTTATCCATAAAAAACATGAAAACTACTATCTCACAAATAACAAATTTGCAGTAATGAAAATAAGAAAAGATCAAACACTTTATAAAAATAAAAAATGCAGTCATTGTAACCTCTAACGACTCAAGATGCTTCTATATATAAAGTGTAATGACCACAGGAGTTCAGCTGATACATCATTAAATAGAAGCCTTCTTCAAAACTTAAACATGTCCTAGTTTTTACCTTGACCAAGACTACTACTCTTCATGCAATGTATCACAAGAATAACAATATTCCCCATAAACCTTCCTACAATTGATGCGGAACACAATTACAAAGAATAATCATCGTTAGTATAAAGTTTATGAATAAAGAGCATGGTAGTGTAATACTACCCCAAATACTACTTTGTAAAAAGTTCCATGGCCATGAGATGAAAAGTCTAAAAAGATATATAACTTAGTAGAAACCTGTAGCTCAGTGAGCTAAGAGCAAAGTAAAAAACTGTCACCAAGTCCAAGGGCTTAGTAGAAACCTGTAGCTCAGTAAGCTTAGAGCAAAGTAAAAACTGTCACCAAGTCCAAGGGCTTAGATGAAACCTGTAGCTCAGTGAGCTAAGAGCAAAGTAAAAACTGTCATCAAGTCCAAGGGCTTAGTAGAAACCTGTAGCTCAGTAAGCTTAGGGCAAAGTAAAAAACTCACACCAAGTCCAAGGGCTTAGATGAAACCTGTAGCTCAGTGAGCTAAGAGCAAAGTAAAAACTGTCATCAAGTCCAAGGGCTTAGTAGAAACCTGTAGCTCAGTGAGCTTAGAGCAAAGTAAAAACTGTCACCAAGGGATTAAACTCAACCAAATCCTACCCTCAGTCAAACTGCATCATTACCCCTTGTAATCATTATTAATAAGGGACAGCCCTGTAAATAATACACATTACAACATAATGATCTGATGAAAGTCAAAATCATATAGATACGGATCAGAACTGACCCTAAAACACATTTTAGGACCCTGAAACCCCTCTTCAAGACAACTGTGATACATTCTTGGGTAAAACACTGATAATCAGCAATATATCTAATAAAAATCCACACACCAACAGTGATAAATGAATGTGATATAGTCACAAGCAACAACCTGCTACAAAACATGAACCAAGATGGGAGATTGATGCTCGTGTCAAGGTATCTATGTAAGCTTTCCCTATTCTTCAGAAAGTGAAGCTAAAAATATGATTATTGTCTATTGTTAAGAATTAATAAAGTTAAAAATTATTGACTGGCAGTGTAAACAAACAAGTACTTCATCAATGCATTCAGATCTCTCACCATCTCCATTCCTTTATCACGTATGAAGTTTCCACTCTCAAATGACTTTGCACAAGGACACTTGCCATATACATCTGCAAAGAATCACAGGAAGGACAAAAATTAAAAAAGTAAAACTAAATGTGTTACTTTGGGATTTTTTCTAGAGTACTTATATTTTAAGACATTTTTAAAATGCTGTTTACTCAGTCTTATTTAACCATGGTCATGTATAGTCTATCATGTACTGAAAAAATGGCATTATACCAACAACCATCAGACTGAATTCTGAAGCATCCTTAAAAACTTTTTAGGATACAATTATAAAGGCACTTGTAAGTTTTTAAGTTGACCAATAATTGCTAAATACTGACTAATAAAATTTTTCAAAGACCAAATCAAAACATCATAAAATGTGAAAGAACTGTACACTCCAACATAACATTTATCAACCTACTATATATATATATATATATATATATATATATATATATATATATATACACACACACAGTAAAACCTGTTATGAGAGACCGCCCCTTCTGCCAACAAAAAGCGGTCTCTCAAGACAGGTGGTCTTTCATAGCAGGTTTGTGCAAAAATATGTTTCTAAGGTCCAGTTTCAGAACAATTTCAAGAAAAATAACCACGATCACTGTACATATATTCTATTCTTTATTAGTAGTTGTTGCTAAAATATTGTATGCATTCATCTAAAAACAAAATTATATTGTAATAAAGATATACTTCTATCATTAAACATGAAATCACATTTACATTTGAAGATCACATATTTTAGCATATGAAATTGTTTCTGAATTACTCATTTTCCTTTATAACAACCTAAATATGTTTTACCAACGTTTAAACCACTTTTTTGCGAGTGGTCTGCACTTTTTCACTTCTTACAGTTACAATATTTTCTCCAGCATTAAAATTTTTCTCTTTTTAGTTGGAGGTTCGTCCATTGTTATTAAAATTCTAGGTGTTAAAATTATTAGTGCTCATTTGTAATATCGAATGTAAAGACGGTGGCTGTGGGAAAATATGAAAAATTTATACATGTGCATTGCATATATAACAATTAATAAAAAAAACAACAAAACACCCCCCCAAACAATTATCTCATCCAGAAACAGGACCATTTACTCAGTGACAAAAGTCAACAGCTTCATTAAAAGATGACATACAGGGATTAACTCTGTAAGCAAAGTGTGTAATCCGGTCACAGCAACTTGAATAGATGACAGCTTTGTGATTGGGATGTCATCACTTAACATGGGAGGGGAGGGAACAAACATCACAAGTCTTGAGCACTATCAATCGAATCCCTCAAATGACTCTCTCCTGCTGGTTTAACAGACAATGACCTTATTCACCCCCGGCAATACCGATTAACTCGAGACAAACAATATACGCGGCCACTTTGTCAACTTTGTCACTTCAACGGCATTTCATGACATGTACATTAGCCTGGTTTATGGACTGTAGCATCTATCACCAGTAGCAACAATCCTTTTTTTAATATTCCTTTTATGTTTGTTTTTGATCATAACAATCTATACTAATCAAGCGGTCGTTGTAATAATTGATTACATAAAGGTCACTGGTATCTGTCTGTTCTCGCGATACAGTCGTCATAGGGATGCCAGGCCCTATAACGGCTGGGAAGCAAGTTAAGTGCGGGAATAATTAGTCTGGTTCCCTGCTCTGCATGCTTTCTGCGTTCCTCACCCCTATACGAATAACGGAGAACACCAGGAAAATATGAAGCAGGGAACCAGGCTAGGAAATAATCTACATATACTTTAGTCTGGTTTACGTCAAAAACTGTAAATCACTATAAGCCTAGCTAAAAATTCAGAGATCGGTAGCCATCCTATTTCTTATTTTTATTTATTTTTTTATATTTAGAACGGTATGAGCAGTCGTTCTTACAGGGATTAAATAAAGGTTGGTGGAGTTTGTCCTCATTTTTTTGTGATGCGGTCGTTCATAGCAGTGTCGAAATGCATATTTTGCCAAGAAATTGCGGTCGCTGGTTGCGTTCAGCAGGTGGTCACTCATAGCAGAGCGTTTATATAATAAAATTGATCCGTGCATTACGATTGTGGTCGTACATGACAGGTGGTCGCTCATGACAGGTTCTACTATATATATATATATATATATATATATATATATATATATATATATATATATATACTTGCTTATAAGTCAAGTCTAACTGAAAAGAATACAGACCCTGATCTGCCATCGCATTATATGCTGCAAATATTGGTTGATGTAGCTTGTTCTACTAATTATTCCTAACAAAGTGATGAGGTTTAGATGTACTAGCACATTTATGCAATTAAAGAGGAGTTTGCAGTTGCACTGTACTTAAAAGCAAGTATAAACCATATATTTGAAAATAGTCAAATACATTATTTGAAGCTGATATCGAAAGACTAAGTTTACCATATATACTTGCTGTCAAGTTGCATCAAATTTTAAACTGTACAGACCCTGATCTGCCTGTGTTGTGTGTTCTATTGATTACTCCTAATAAAATGCATAGACCCAGCTCTGTCATCTTATTATGATATGGCAGATCTGAGTCAATACAGTTTGCAAATGGACCCGACTTATGAAAAGGTACCAATGATACATTTAAGACATACTTATGAATATCTCCTGGTTCCAGTAACTTTTGATGTTCAGAAACTTGTCCAATGTCATCTGGCCATTTGGAAGTTTTTCATACAGCTGGAATTCAAATTCTGAAGAAGAAGACAAAAGGAAAAGTCCAAAACTATAAAAACAAAAAAGGAAAATTTTTCAGTGGAGACATTTAGCTTTAGATTACAAGTATGATGTTGCTGTTTTAGGGTTTAATGCCATTTTTCAGCACATGATAGGCTATACATGGCTGCCTGTATTAATGGTGGAAGAAGAACCTGGGAAAACCCCAGAAAGAACCACCGACCCACGAGAAGCTACTGGCAAGCTTTCTCACATACCCACATCGGCCAAACCTGAGACTCGAACTCATGCAGACAGAGGTGAATGGCAATGATCCATAACACTTTAGACCACTCGGCCACTCGGGGCCCCCCAGAAGTATGAACTAGACTTATAAATACAACAAACTTAAGTGTGTGTGCATATATGTATTTAATAATGCCAAAACTTTCTCAGAGAATAAAATCAAAACAAATCTGCTTTAAGTAAAGGAAGATTACTTTTACAATCTTTTCCCTGGAATAATATCTGCAAAATTTCTATGCTAATCCTGTCTGGACTGGCTAAATCTATCAATAAATGTACCTGTTGTAATTTATCACCTGATTATCTGTTTTACTAAGGTTTATAAATGGTATGATATTTTTCTATCTTAAACATGTAATAACACTTCATGAAATAACAAATAAGATTATGCCAGAAAAAAATATGCATTTGGGGTCAACCAACCATCCCTGTTTCTCATTTGTTGACCCAAATTTTTTCATCCCAATGGTAAAATAATCACAAAAAATCACAAATATATATGTTTTTTTTAAATTAAAAAACACCTACCTACCCAAATTTTAAAACCAGTGCTATAGGAAACATTTTTGTTTTGCCTTATAATGCCATATGAGGCACAAGTGTTATTTATAAGGCATATAAATGCACCTGAAAAATCATTCAACGTTTTATGTAGTTTTATGAATAAAATCACAATTTTTCATAGAGAGATAAACCTAATCACACAGGTATACTCTTTTCAAATAAATTTTATGGACCCCAATGAATAATTTCAATCATTTGTTCACTGAGGTTCAAAAAATATTGAAAATATTCAACTCAGTTGAAACCTGAGGAATGGTAAGCTATTGCTGACATAAATGTACCATCTCTCCTGTATACCACTCCATTGCCTATAATGGAAACAAATCTAAATTACTGACTCGCACTCAACTATCCTGTATACCACTCCATTGCCTATGATGGAGACTAGTCTAAATTATTGACTCACACTCAACTATCCTGTATACCACTCCATTGCCTATGATGGAAATGAGTCTAAGTTAGTGACTCACACTCAACTGTCACATAATCCTGTACACCACTCCATTGCCTATGATGGAAACTAGTCTAAATTACTGACTCACACTCAACTTACTATCCTGTATACCACTCCACTGCCTATAATGGAAACAAGTCTAAATTACTGACTCGCACTCAACTATCCTGTATACCACTCCATTGCCTATGATGGAAACTAGTCTAAATTATTGACTCACACTCAACTTACTATCCTGTATACCACTCCACTGCCTATAATGGAAACAAGTCTAAATTACTGACTCGCACTCAACTATCCTGTATACCACTCCATTGCCTATGATGGAAATGAGTCTAAGTTAGTGACTCACACTCAACTGTCACATAATCCTGTACACCACTCCATTGCCTATGATGGAAACTAGTCTAAATTACTGACTCACACTCAACTTACTATCCTGTATACCACTCCACTGCCTATAATGGAAACAAGTCTAAATTACTGACTCGCACTCAACTATCCTGTATACCACTCCATTGCCTATGATGGAAACTAGTCTAAATTATTGACTCACACTCAACTTACTATCCTGTATACCACTCCCTGCCTATAATGGAAATGAGTCTAAGTTAGTGACTCACACTCAACTATCACATAATCCTGTACACCACTCCATTGCCTATGATGGAAATGAGTCTAAGTTACTGACTCACACTCAACTTACTATCCTGTATACCACTCCCTGCCTATAATGGAAATGAGTCTAAGTTAGTGACTCACACTCAACTATCACATAATCCTCTACACCACTCCATTGCCTATGATGGAAATGAGTCTAAGTTAGTGACTCACACTCAACTGTCACATAATCCTGTACACCACTCCATTGCCTATGATGGAAACTAGTCTAAATTACTGACTCACACTCAACTTACTATCCTGTATACCACTCCATTGCCTATAATGGAAACAAGTCTAAATTACTGACTCGCACTCAACTATCCTGTATACCACTCCATTGCCTATGATGGAAACTAGTCTAAATTATTGACTCACACTCAACTATCCTGTATACCCCTCCATTGCCTATGATGGAAACTAGTCTAAATTATTGACTCACACTCAACTTACTATCCTGTATACCACTCCCTGCCTATAATGGAAATGAGTCTAAGTTAGTGACTCACACTCAACTATCACATAATCCTGTACACCACTCCATTGCCTATGATGGAAATGAGTCTAAGTTACTGACTCACACTCAACTTACTATCCTGTATACCACTCCCTGCCTATAATGGAAATGAGTCTAAGTTAGTGACTCACACTCAACTATCACATAATCCTGTACACCACTCCATTGCCTATGATGGAAATGAGTCTAAGTTACTGACTCACACTCAACTATCCTGGATATCACTCCGAAGACAATGATGGAAATGAGTCTGTGTTACTGACCTACATGAACTCACCTATCTTGGATACCACTCCAAAGACCATGATGAAAATAAGTCAATGTTACTGACTCACCCCCTCCTCTCCTGCACACCACTCCAATACACATTATAGAAATGAGCCCCCTGATACTGCCTCTATAAATGTATTCCCACCTCTCATGCAAACCACCCCTGTGCCTGTGACTGAAATGAGTCTATTCCTGGCTTTATGAAAAGTAACCATGAGACTAACTGCCTACAGCTGCAAGTGAAAAAGAGCAACAATTCTCACAAACAATGAAAGCACATTGACTGGTCAATATGTGTAACTTCAAATGCCCATGGTATAAAAGGAATCAGTTTCTTTTTGTTGGTCTCAAATATTATGGTTTGGTTTTTATTGCTGTTTGTTGTAGTTTTGAGTTTAACATTTCTGAGCGCACGATAGGCTATACATGGCACAGAGCATAACTGGTGGAGAAAGAACCTGGAAAAAAACAGGTAAGAACCACCCACCCATGGAATGCTACTGGCAAGCTTTCTCGCATACCCTCTTTTGCCAAGACAGACAAAGGTGAGTTGGCAGTGATCAGTAAAGGCATGTGATTTAGAACACTTGACCACCCAGGGCCCTCGTTTGGTTTTTAAAAAAATGAATATTGTGTGTACTTTATAATTAATGTGGATTTATCATTAAGAAAAAGAAAAATCAATATGTACAACATCTGACGGCTATGATATACCGTGAATCAGTTTAGACTTGTGGGTCTTAAATATTGCACTTTGCTTTTTAAAAAATGCATATTTGTGTGTACTTAATGTGAATTAATCACAATTTGTTTTTAAGTAAGCACCAAATCATGATAAAATATAGAGAAACAATGCATATATCTCTAAGTGTTTATAACATCATTTACTTGTACTCATTTTTGAGGAAATAATCTTCAGCCATAATGGAATAATTAGTAAGTTACTCTTTGTTAACACTTAGAATACATGTTGAGATATAAATGAAAGAAGCCAACATCCTTTTGCACATATTTAGAATCAAGTAAACTTAATGGCACTCCTGTAATTAGTCGGACTACATGTATGTACCAAATATGACAAACAACCATCAATTACTGCAAGACAAGTTGCATTCCCAAGAATGTGTCATATGCTGCAAGTAGCTTTAAGATGAATAAGACAATATCATCAATTATCGTAATAAACTAATGTAGCATTCTACCTTGATGTAACAGTACCTATGATCAATTATCCAGACTAATGTAACATAATGCCTAAATGTTACAGTACCTTTCATCAATTATCCTAACAGACTTATGTAGCATTCTGCCGTGATGTAAGCAGCACCTTCCATCAATTATCCTAACGACTAATGTAGCATTCTGCCTTGATGTAAACAGTACCTTTCATGAATTGTCCTAAAGACTAATGTAGCATTCTGCCTTGATGTTAAAGTACCTTCCATCACAGATCCTACAGGACTAATTTAACATTCTACATTGATGTAACAGTACCTACCATCAATTATCCTAAAGACTAATGAAGCATTCTGCCATGATGTAAAAGTACCTTCCATCACAGATCCTACAGGACTAACATAGCATTCTGCATTGATGTAACAGTACCTACTATCAATTATACAAAAGGACTAATGAAGCATTCTACCTTCATGTAACAGTACCTTTCATTAATTATCCTAACAGACTAATGAAACATCATACCTGCTCTACTCTCCTCTGAATCACCTGGCACAAAAACATCCTGAAAAGAAATAAATTGAGGCAAACTAAAACGGAATATGTCATAACAGAAATAAAGTTTATATAAAAGAAACAAACTCCACAGTCGTGAATATTTGTCCATGAGAATGGTTACTGTTTTTAGAAAGCAAGTTAACATCACAATAGATTCAACGCAAGAAAAAAAGTTACTCGATAATTTGGTTTTATTTACAAATGTAGCTGTTGGGTGTTTTTTGAAGGTTTTCGTTGGGGTGTATAACGAGCTTTAATGATGTAACACTTCTGTTGCAATTGCACTGCTTACCTTTCCCAGATGGAAATCACCCATATCTGTATAAGAAAATCCCATTCCCCCTGCTACTGGATGGATAGTTCTATAAGTCCAGAATTTGAAAGAAAAACATCCCCAAACTGATCCCCATAATATTTGCCTATGCACAATAGCCATCCTCATTTTTGGGACACAGACTACTTGTGGGACATCAAAGCAGGGTGGAAGGGCAGTCATAGCAACAAATAAGTATTATATCAATAAAATTAGTTTACCCCCAACCAACTACATTTTAATATCAGCAATAAATTACTGATCACTATAGCACTGCTGAATCTGCCAGTGTAGTCGGGGGCTGATGGCCTTCAAACTGGTATAAAAAGGATATACTTGCCTTACAGCAGAAGTGGCCACTACTTTAAGTCTGCACCAACTTTGGCCAATTTTTGGGCCATAACATTTGGCCCTAAGAAAATACGCCTTGCTCTGTGAACCAAAGACCAACCATCAAAGGAGAAAGCATGTGAACCACAAAAAGCAACTCTCATAACATCCTCCAGTGAAGAATGAGTTAGACAGGCTGATAAGGTAGCAGAACTCGAAATTTATGGGCTTTCAACTTCATGAATGAATGGTCCCTCTCAATAAGGGACTGATAGGTCTTCATTGTGATGACAATCCACTTGGAAATGGTGGATGCCAAAAATATTAGCAGATAAGTTAAAAGCACAAGAAAGAGGCTTCCTACCCATTTTTCTCTAATTTCGAAGCAGCCAAATAGAACAGTACAACTGTATCTGGGCATAAGTGTATCTTGATGATCTCAGTGCAGACACAACTGATCGCTGTGTGGAGTGGGGTTATCGAAGGAAGCTGTAAACAACCTTTGTACATTTAGATAAGACATGAGGTTAACTCCTTTGTCTTGCCGACACTAATTAGAAAAGGAAAACAGTTTAAAGGATAAAGTTCCCAAACGAAACTTCAACAATTCATAGGTGGAAATAAAGGAATGCAATCACAGAGGCCACTGAGGGCTATCTAAATGAGATGAGCAGTGGAGATCCTGACTTTTGACATTATTCTGAATGGTGGGAAGACAAAAGCTAACACAATCACACTGATATGGGACCAGGGTGACATGGGAGCTTGCTTTTCAGCCTCATTGTGAACAAATCCATCAAGCGTCTTTCTAGTCTGAATGGCTCAGCTATGGGCTGGTGCAGAGAACATTCTATTAGACTACCTTGCCTCTCCTGGATAGGCTGCCTGTCAGAATATTCTTCATACCAGGATATGATAAACTCAGAAGGTAATCTCTTCTGAGAATACCCAGTGAAGGAGGTTCTAAACCTCCATGCAAAGAGGAGATGTATGTTCCCTTGTTACCAACAACTTGCAAGGCCATGACACAATAACCCCTCACTTGTAGGCTAAAAAATACCATCCTCATTTTCAAACTGTTTACGTGTAGGGCAGTTTCTTCTATGGACCACAAACCCTATCAAAGAATCTCCCAACCCAAAATCTGATACATCCATGAACAGATAAGTGTTGGAATCTGGTGATTTCATGTTGACACCAGTCACAAAACAGTCCCAATCAGTCCACCAACTTAAGTGATGGAGAAATTCTGATCCTAGAAAAATCCAAGGTCTCAGGGGATCCCTGTGCAGTTTCAAATTTGGCAGAGAAACTGGAGGTGGCAAAAGTTCATTCTTCTTAGGGGAACCAGGCTGAGCATAAAATTCAAGGACCCCAGCAGGGAAGATAAAACTGAGCTCATAACTTAGTCTTAACTTGCAGGATTTTGTCTGTTATGTCCTGAGAGACATTAACTAATCTACTGTAGGTGAGGCAATTTGTCCCTACATATACAAAAGCCTGAGATGTAACTAGCTCCAATTTTCTCTAGGTTTGGAATGAGTCCAAACCAGGTCACTATGGACTAGCAGTGAGACAGACCTTGTCTGAGGGACTCTGGGGGCTGCTGTTTAAATAAAAAAAAAAATCAATAATCAGTGAAACTTTCTGCCTTTTGGATACCAGGAAATTTGGGAGCAGGAGGCTTGAAATTGGTTGTTTAACACCCTCTCTACTGCGCATTTATGTAGAAGGATGTGCACTTCTTCTCTTAACCACACGAGATTTGACTGGTGGAAAAAGCATGGGGGTCCCTGCCAGTACAGGATTTTCCCAATCTGAAACTGGTATCCTTCCTATTCATAAAAGAACTCACCAATTGTCTATCATGATTCATCAGACTTCTGAAAGGAGGGATAGCCAAACTCTGACAGGAGTTCTTGGAAGATAGATGTATGGCAGGGGGAGCAAATCCCTAGGGTTACCCAACCCTCCTTCAGAAAGGGAGGGGCCAGTAAATTTCACCCCTGAACCTTCCTGGTGACCTTGTCTAGACACAAACATGTAAGAGGGAGGCTTTAATTGGGGTTGCTTCTTGGATTGAAGCTGCATCCTTGCATCCCTTAAGGAACTTAGCTAAAGGCCCCGAGTTATGATCTGAAAGAACACACTTCCTGGCTGGATTCAATTGGCCTGGAGTGGATGTGAGGGACTGTCATTGTTGATCCTTCTAGACCATAGATGCCAAAGGAAATAAGACCTCCAAATAGAGTCTCTGCCTCCATGCAGCCATATGAAGGTTCTTACTCTGATCCAGTAAGACTTTAGAAGTGTCCAGTGCAACATTCCTGTGGAGGTGGAACAACTCTGCTTAAAGCACAGTGGACATCAACAAGGCATACCTTGAAGTTTTGACACCTTTTCCAACAAAAGCTGTTGTGCAGCTGGAGACAGAGATTCCTCCTTCAGAAGACCAAAAGAGGCTGCAGAAGGGAAGAAAAACCAGCAGCAAAGGCTGTGGCAACAAGCAACCTAGCTTTAAGTTCCAGTGCCACCAGTGTTTTAACTGGTAGGCAAGCCCAGATTGAATGCCACTAGTATCCAAGGTGGGAGGCTTAAGGAGCCAGGCAGGGGAGTGTACATGTATTCTGTAGTCAGCTGCAGACTCCAGAGGGCTCAGTGAAATGGGGGGGGGGGCCTAATAGATGGCCCTTGCAAAACCTTTCAAAGAGCTCCCTAACCATAGCCAAATGGGGCAGTAAAAGGAAATCTGGCATGAGGCAACTGCATAAAGTCTCTCCAACCAAGAGAATTTCCATGTCCTCGGAGTCTAAGGGCTTGAGACACAATCTGAGGGAAGATTGTGGTACACTTCATTTTCCGCCTAATTGGAAGATCAGATATCTTCATCCTAAACCAACTGAGTTAACAGGTGGGAGAAGGCAGGGGACCCGAAGGGAAGAGGTAGAGTCTCAGCCTGATGTTTGACGAACTCACTAAAGTCCACTATGACTGACAGAACATCCTCATCCTGCTATCACTCCTGGGCAGAAGGAACTCCCAACCTTTATCTTTCTCTGTTGACGAGGAAACCTGGAGGTGGATGGAAGAGGTATCCATAATTCCCATAATTCCTCATGCAAAATGATGTGGCTGCACTTAATAGCATAGTTTGACAGGAGGACTAGAACGCTTCTTAAAGAAAACTGTCACCCCCTCCACTTCTTTTTGACTCCACACAAGCAGGTGATGTGGGTCCATGACTCACAACACCAGCACTGCTATGAGGTCAAGGCCTGGGCATCCATGGCACCACAAATTGGAAGGACAATTCATATCCATGGTTATCCACAGGAATTTGAAAATTGCAGTCCAGGACTGCTTCCTTGAAAAAAGTTGCAGGCCCAGCAGTAAAACTTACAGTCCCAATAATAATACTTTTTCCCCCATTGCAATAATTTTTATAACATTGTGTATTATTGTGTTATAAATATAATGTTACCACAAATTTCTCAGTCTTTCTGACATTCTGTTTTCTTTATCAAAATTATATAAATCTACTTATTTCTGTTGACTAGTCTTACAAGATTTTTCTCATCTACAACACTGCACTTGGTACCCAAGAAATTTTGTTAAGTTTCTATCAGAATTGTACACATGATAAATACCTGAAAGATATATCTGTACATAACACAAAAAACAATGGATATAAAAAGCTCTCTGACATTCTAAAATCTTGACACTGTTTTTCTAAAAATGGTGTATGATAACATGCAAGTGTTCAGAGCATAAGGATTTTTAATAAGATGGATTAAAACTTTTCTGAGTAATGCAAGACAGGTATCAAGGCAAACATGCATGTAATTAGTATTTTCAACAAAATGATCATTAGGCATGGTCAATCCATTAACAGGTATCTTAAGCTCCTTTTCTTTTATTATCTAACATATATTGCTTCCCCTAATCCCATTAAAACCTCTTGAATTTTGTTTTGTACATCATACAGTACATGATTGATACCTGCTTTGTAGAAATTGTTCAAAGAAAAGTGAACTTTACCAATAAAAATGCCTGCATACCAGGAGTCAGCCAATGAATTTTTCATGCATCTAAAACTTAACACTATGAATACATTGATGTAGGTTTCAGTGTTCTGAAGAACCATGACTTTCCTAAAATGGATGCCCCCACATGCCACAGGGATAATAGTTAGGGAGATGCCAATCCCCCTACACTGCCATGAAAAAAACCAGACTCCCTATCCCCAACAGGATTAGTCAACAGGGGGGGGGGGGATCTTGACCTAATCCCTCTTTCTGTATTGAGGGGGCTTTAATGACCAGTACCTTTACTTGAAAAGCAGTGCATACTTGAATTAGAATGACATATCATAAAAAACACAAATTTTATACTCCCAAACCCCTTAAGAAGGTCGGGTTTCAAAACACAAAATTTTCAGTCATCTAAAAAAAACCCCACTTCAGCATATGTTCATAATATGCAGCATGTATAAATGGTAAACAGACCTGCTTAGAGCTCAAGTAAAACTATCCTTGAGGCAGGTTAAACAACAAATAAAAAGGCTAAAAAGTCAGGTATAACCAATCACCATTTCAAGAATTACTTAACTGGCTGACAATAGCTACGGTGATGTGCTAAGTCCTTTGAGATTGCTGCTATGGAGGCCACTGTGCTAGTTGGTATTAGCTAAAGTTCAACAAGTGCAACAAGCCAATTCTTTTGAAGTTATAAGTAAATCAAAAAGATGCTAGATGCATATAGAAGAACAAAAGTTATTACAAAGCACTGCCTTGAATGAGAATGTTTAAGCTATTTGCATTAAATATTACTGACAAGAATGTGAACAGCAAGGATGTTTCTTTGAAGTTGGATTTTACTCCGTATATAAAACACATCTGCATGATTATTTTAGTTGTCGGAATAGTGCTCAAGTGGGATTCATTTTTGAAGGTTATTCAGGAAGCAATAAGCTATCATCTATGCCCAGCAAAAATAAAATTTCACGACTCCTGGTTGATTGACTATTACTTTGGGAAGCACAGGGGCAAAGGGGGGGGGGTTTACACATACTGCAAAACTGAATGCAGCAGGGAAGTTTGAACAACAGTACTATCCAGTTTCTTGTGAGCCCAAAAACAAACACTAATGACTCTAACATTACCTTCAAACTTCTTACTGAAGTACACATACTGCAAAACTGAATGCAGCAGGGAAGTTTGAACAACAGTACTATCCAGTTTCTTGTGAGCCTAAAAACAAACACTAATGACTCTAACATTACCTTCAAACTTCTTACTGAAGTACTTAGAGCAGCAAAGACCGCATCTAATGAGGCATACATTTTCACATCAAATTGATTTTAAAGACACTCGATGCATTTTTTTTATTTCATGTCAGTGTGATAGTGATTATGTGAGTGCTTGCACATAATGTGTATGGTGATGATATTTGATAATGCTAAGTGTACCAACTATTTCTTTCCTTGTAAGTGTATGAAATGCTTTGAAGAAAACAGACAAGTTATTTTCTATTATTCAAATCTGAATTTCCAATCATTTTCTACAGGCTTATATGAAAAGATAGCTTATTCTCAATTGGACAACACTACTACATTTCTGTTCATGTTCACTGACCCTGCCTGGGGGCCTCAAAACACACTTTTCAAAGACTATCCCCCCCCCACTGTCTGGGAATATGGCAAGTATGCTGTAGACAATTTATATAAAAATCAGTATCAAGCTGTACCCACCTCCCCATCTTCCATTCTGTAAGTTTAGTTTTCTGTAGACAACTGCAATGAAAAATATGAAATTTCAGTTGCAATGAAGATTCAAAACTTGTGCATGTAAAGATGCCATCTTTTTTTAATAAAAACACAAACACACCCCACACCATCCCAACTCCATGCCCAGTCTCAGCGGATTTTATCAGTTCCTATAAAGACTGTGTACAGACACACACACCTCTTTATACCAAAAATTCATATTTTCACTAGTGTAGGTGAAGATACAATATGATACTGATGCACTGACTAATGGATAAACATAAATATAAACCAGAAGGACAAGGGTTAACATTAATGAACTTCCTGGCATAGTATACATCTGACTTATTCTCAATGATGCCAAGAATTCTTCACCTGTCTTAAAGTCCAGGATGTCAAGAATTCAAGAAATTACTTATTCTTCAGGATGTCAAGAATTCCACATCTGACTTATTCTTCAGGATGTCAAGAATTCTACAACTATGTGGAATGGGGTTTTCATTTTCTTAACCCTCTATAAATAATAAACCCATTGTCCCAGCTATTCCTAAATGCAACTTAGTAAAAAAAAACAAAAAACAACACAATGCCAACTCCTGTGCCATTTTTTATGCCTGCCATAATCACTGTGCCAACCTTGTGTGGACATCGGTAACAGAATAACTAAATTCAAGTGTTAGTCATCAATTTAGGTACCTTAGCAAACTACGTTTAAACAAATCATAATTCCATACTACAGATCTACTGCAGCTGGCATTTCAAAGAATTACTGACAGCTCTTGTTAAAAGCATGTATACTGAGTACTGACAACTGATGTTTTTTTCACAACCTTACTGAGACCCAGATTTCAAAGGGTATATACACTAGTCACTTTAAGTTCTGCTGGGACTACGAATGCAAGATTTCAAAGGGTATATATGCTTCTCAATTTAAGTTCTGCTGGGACTATGGAATGCAAGATTTCAAAAGGTACATACACTTATCACTTTAAGTTCTGCTGAAACTACTGAATGAAAGATTTCAAAGGGTACATACACTAGTCACTTTAAGTTCTGCTGGGACTATTTAAAGGAAGATTTCAAAGGGTACATAGACTAGTCACCTGAAGTTCTGCTGGGACTACTGAATGCAAGATTTTAAAAGGTACATACACTAGTCACTTTAAGTTCTGTTGCGACTATTTAAAGGAAGATTTCAAAGGGTACATACACTAGTCACTTTAAGTTCTGCTGGGACTATTTAAAGGAAGATTTCAAAGGGTACATACACTAGTCACCTGAAGTTCTGCTGGGACTACTGAATGCAAGATTTTAAAAGGTACATACACTAGTCACTTTAAGTTCTGTTGCGACTATTTAAAGGAAGATTTCAAAGGGTACATACACTAGTCACCTGAAGTTCTGCTGGGACTACTGAATGCAAAATTTTAAAAGGTACATACACTAGTCACTTTAAGTTCTGTTGGGACTATTAAATGCAAGATTTCAATGGGTATATACACTATCAATGTTCTGCTGGGATGACGGAATGCAAGATTTCAAAGGGTATATATGCTTATCACTTTAAGTTCTGCTGGGACTACTCAGACATTTGAATATTGTATGTACCATGTAAGATAACCTCACCAATTTTATGTAAGAAGTAGAGCTCAACTGTACAAGTTCTGTAATGGTAAGAAAGTTACAAAGACTTATGATGATTGTAATAAATTCTCAGAAAGTCATTCTGAAGAAAGGATATATATGCACAGCTATGATGTGACAGGATTATCAAAGGCTTGATTAATAAGGAATTATATTATGTATTTTGTTTGTGGTATTATATAAACAGATTTATCAACTGTACACCTATTTAAATCTTTATAAAGTGCATTTGATGTTTATCAATAAAGTGCTATTCTAAGTTGACCTTATTCACAGGAAAAAGGGTGCAATTAATTAAATCTTTGTTTGGCATTCTCTTAAGAATACGACTTTTAAAAAGTTTTCCAAATACTTTTAATATACATAAACAAGAGTCCCTTGATGGGAATGGCACTCTACTGGCTGAAATGAATATCCTAGAATCCAAGATAAGACCATTTGTTGTTTAGCTGCAGTGTACTAAACCAATTCTGATATTCTGGAGAAATTTCAACATAACAAATTTTATATTAAAATTTTCCAACAAGTCTGAGTTAACATGCTGACAAGATATCTGTAAGTGCATTACAAATTTTTTTTTCATGGCTATTAGCTTTATTAAGCTATACCCATGTGCTAAGTTTGATTCAATCTCTAATTAATATTTTTATGGAGATTCCCACCCCATCAACTTAGGTCTGGTTTTCAAAAGTCCTCCACAAATATGCAGACATATTGGTGGTCAGATCTGCAACATTTTCATTCTGAACATATTAAATATGGCAAGAAGTATTTTAGTGAAAACTCCATGTCAATGCCATCATTCATGCAGGTAGTAGTGATAACAAGGTTTTTCAGGATGGAGGTCAGATGAACATCATTTTCATTCAGAATTATCAACCTACTGCTGTAATAGTATTTAAATTAAAATCAATTTGGACATGACCATCTGTTCTGTAAAAGTAGCAATATAAAGATTTTCTGCATGGCTATCAAGGCTGCCATTTTGGAGGTTAGATCAGAATCATTTTACTATATCTCTTTTCTTTTCAAGATGGCTACAACTGATCAGTTCCATTTTCGCATACAACCAACTAGATATCCTAAAAAGTCTTAAAAGTCTTTCATACAGTACATGACCATCTGCCCAGAAGGAGTAGTGACAATAAGAATTTCAAGATGGCCACCATAGTAGTCATAGTGGACATGGAACAGGCAAAATTTTTCATTTGGACCAACTAGACATGAGAAGAAGTTATTTACTAAAAACATGCTGTCAAGTCCATCCATTCAAGGAAGTAACTATAACCGTATTTTCAAAATGGTAGCTATGGCAGATATAGTGAATGTCAGATCAGCAACAGCTTCATTTAGTTTCAACTAAACATCATAAGGAGACTCTTGGTGAAAACCATATTCAAATATGGTGGGTATGTATATCAGTTCTGAACATTTCATGACACAAAAGTTGGAAAAAGGCACAGAGAAATAAAGAAAAAATAACTACATGTCTCGAAAGGGATCTATTATCTATGAATAAAGTTAATGATGTTTGATGCATGCTGTCAGCATAACAGCAGTATACTGCTTGGCATGACCTGGTCATCAGCATCTTTGTTTAGAGATCATCTTTTGTTGGGCACCATCTACAGAGGTGCATTCACTTTACGTTTCTTGCTTTACATCCCAGATATAACTGACACTATGAGAAACAAAAATGTGAGTATTTACAGTACAAAGGATGGTAGTGAAAAGATGTATTACTACTACTCCTAGTAATAATAAAACTAGTAATTTATAAATTGATGTTGCTAGATGAGAGTGTGGATGAGCAAACTGGCAAGATAGAAAGTGATGAATGGTGGGTTAAACAGAACAGTTCTGAACTGTTGTTAATAGCATCCAATATTTCTCATTATCACTATGTTCACTGTAGTCCATCTGTGGCTTGACTGAATAGGCAGAATTTCAGGCATATGACAGAACAGAGAATTTAGTTTATGACAAATCATGAGAAATGCAAAATTTGGTTAGGAGATCTTATTTTTTTTTTTAAAAAAGGAATATTTTCAAGGAGAACTGCACATTTTTCACTGTGGCACATCTTCGATTTTATTATCACAATGTGGACCCAAAGCTTGGATCTCTATAAAGTACTTTTCATCCATTTTCATCCCTTTGTATGAGAACTTTTTGTGATTTCCAAGTCAGGGAACATTATTTTGATTAGATCTGAAAAATGATCTGCTACCATAAATGGGAGATTACATCTGGCTACAACAATGGCAAACAGTGTCTTCACACATGTGACTTTATCTACATTTGATGCAGATTCTGCAAATATAGTTTCACTGAAATTCATTATTTCCATTAATCACTGAATTTCATGTGATATTTTGATTGTTCACATTCTGGTATTTTAGCATGGGGATACTAGCACATCTCAACAAACTTTAAACACAGAAACCAAACCATCCCTGTTTTATGCTGACTGAACTCTTTAGTAATCCAGCCATAACCAATTCTTCTCTTTAATTCTTTTGGCATTACTTCTGTTCACACAGTTAATCCATGTTGACAAACTTCAAACACTGAAGCCAACCAACCCTGCTGACTGAATCAAAGTGTCATTGATTGCTTTCTGCTGCTTGAAACTGGCATCTAAATCATCTTGCCCTGCTTAAACAAGCTTACAGTCATTTGATCACTGGCAGTATTACTCTAAATATACTGCACTGGATTAGGTGTAAAAACAAACCGAGACAATAACATTTTTAATAATAACTTTGCAAACACAGGAGGTTTCAGTGAGTGACGGGAGACAGTCTTCATCTCAAGAGAGAAACCCTTCTATCTGGGGAGTTCATAGACCAGAGTTATGAGACTTACAAAATTCCAACCAAGGAAGCTCAGGACTTCAAAAAAATACAAGTAATGGAACCCCTGGGAAAGAGAACATAACCTCACTTTTATTTAAAACAGACACATGAATTATGCTTGTTTTAGCACATGGATAAATATTTGTTACCAACATTATCTACTCAATCAAAGCAGAGTACACATATATAACTGATCTCTGGTTATGATTCCTGAGATTTTTTGGGTGGATGAAGGTGGGGGGAGAGGAAAAGAATGAGTTGAGAATGGTTCCATTTTATAATTTAAAAAAAAGCAAGTGTGGGAAAATCAAGGAATGTTTTTATCTTAATGATGAAAACAATTCTTCACATTCAAACTGTACTGGTTATGTACTGCACAGACTTCAATCCTGTCTGAGTTTTCGTGCTAAAAGAGCAAAATGAATCAATAATGGCCGACTCAGACACGACAGATGTGTTCATATGATGCAGGATTTAAATAATTGTTGCAGAATTGTGAATTCAGCTCTGTACACATAGCATCCATTATAATCATGAGCATTTGACTGACAGAAACCAATATGGATTTAGCTAGCTTGATTACACCACCCCATATCACATGCTTCATATTCAACATAGGAATAAATAAGATTTTTTTCATGAACATGCTTACAACTCAAATTGATACCATCCAACGGAAACCTATTATGATGCTTCCCTTTCTTCATGCATTCCAAATCAAATGCAGCATGGCAGCTTGTTACAATCATGGCAACAATGTTGTCAGAATCTAAATTTTTATCTGTCTCATTCCAAATAAAACTGTGCAATGAAGTCAGAATGATTTTAAAATTATCACACTACAGACTGATACATGTGTTTCTCCAATGTTGCACCTTGAGCATAGAAACGTGGGGGAAGGCTTTATGGTGGAAATTAATATCCTTATTAAAAGAAACTTGTAGCAATGAAAACATTCAAGGACTTTCTTGCATTCTGCTGTGTTGCCATAAAAAGTCACTGAAAGACGCTAGTGTAATATATTTTGAGCTTAAATAATGACGTGAGGGACAACATTTTGGGGGTGGAAAACTTGCAGTAACAGACTGCAAGTCGGGCAGAAAAAATAATTCAAAGTTAGGTAAAGGATGATAGCGCTATGCAGAGAACAAAGTCAACTTAAGGTGGCAAAACTAGCAAATAATATGATTATCTTTTTTAACCCCTACCACTGCATTAATTACGATCTAGATTTTTTTATCGTTACTGTTTTGAAATCGTGATTCCCCCAAATTGGCGGTCAGGATGACGCTGTGTCACAGTGTATATATTGGACCGTCCTAGATCAACAAGTAGGTCTCCGCTTTTTTTACTTCTGGCAGCTGTCATAAAAAAAAGCTGGAGGCCTACTTGTTCGTCTGGGACCCTCCCAGCCCTCTACCAATTGTCAGAATCTCTTACTTTCTTTTGTAACCAGCCCCCGTTGTCATGTATAATGTCAACAGATTTAGAGAGAACTACCTTAGATAAATCGGTAGACGTCTTTTAAAATTTTGTGAGTCTGAAATTGAAAGAAGTCATTGTTTCCAGTACGACTCTGTTACGACGACTACAGTGTCCTACGGCGCACATCCGTAAGCAGAACCGGAAGTCCACAGCTAGAACCACTGCCAAACATCCACGCTGGGAACCAATTCAAGAGTAATTTCCCTTTATTAACTATTGTACAAAGAGCAATAACAACAGAGCTAATAAATCTGTTACCCCTGTCTCTTCAAGCAAATTGATGTTGTTGTTGTAGGGTTTAACGCCATTTTTCAGCACAATATAGGCTATACATGGCGGCCAGTATTAATGGTGGAGGAAGAACCCTGGAAAACCCCGGAAAGAACCACCGACCCACGAGAAGCTACCGGCAAGCTTTCTCACATACCTACATTGGCCGAATCCAAGACTCGAACCCACGCAGACAGAGGTGAGATGGCAGTGGTCCGTAACGGTGAGCGCTTTAGACCACTCGGCCACTCGGGGCCCCTCAAGCAAATTGAAATAACAATATTTCTTTGTAAGGTGATTTTTAACAATATTTCTTTGTAAAGTAGTTTTTCTTCTATTTTTCTCTCGGCGAAGGCATATGAAAACACATCTCTCTCTCTCTCTCTCTCTCTCTCTCTCTCTCTCTCTCTCTCTCTCATATTTGATATTTCAATGCAACATGACAAAATCATCAAATGCTTTTCTTACATTTACAGAGAAAATTTGTTTGCAAAATATTAAATCTCAGTTTGCAGCTATCATTGTTCATGTTAAATTTTCCATTAGCAAGTAAAAACTTATTTCTACTACTAAATATGACATCAACAGTAACCCTCTCTCTCTGTCTGTCTGTCTGTCTGTCTGTCTCTCTCTCTCACACACACACACACACACACACACACACACACACACACATGCCACGCACGCACACAAAGAGCAACAGTTAATCTCACAACCACTCTCTCTCTCTCTCTCTCTCTCTCTCTCTCTCTCTCTCTCTCTCTCTCTCTCTTATTTAGATACATCCACGATAGAAATTAAATAACCACCAGTAAATTAAAGGACTAGTCCTTATTTTAGACAAAAATCGTATCACGAGGATATATAATATAACAATCGACCAAAGTCGGTTCATTATGGCAAGTCACCTTATAATATCCGTGCCTAGGACCAACATTTCCTGGTGAAAGAAAATTACAAAAAAAAAGTTCCGATACTCATACATCTTTAAAAAAAATGACAAAATGAATAAGATCTTTATTACCGAATATAAATTCAAGCTCTTTTCCCAATCATGTGCCGATAACATGTAGAATACGGACATTAACTTCATCGATGATAACATCCCCACTGGGAACCAAAACAACTTTATATATGAAATACCATGCTCTAGGTAACATCTTTAATAGGATATTTGAAATTCTATGTCCTATATAAATCAACAAATTTCATACTGTTCCTGCTTTTCAGATTCTTTCCCTTCCATCAAAGATTCACGCACCTGATATATTAAGTACCGTATCAATGTTAGCATCCGTGCTCAGAACCAATTTATATATTTGTCTTTGTAAATGTCTGAGTCATATATATTTGGTTTCTTACACATCTGTACACGTCACATTATCTCCATGTATATCATTTAACATATCTTCATGTTTAGGTATTGCAATTTAGCAGCTTTATTCTTAAATCGTTGCTCACAAGAGCTGCTTACTATGTGATGTACCTACACTGGTTTCTTTCAAGCGATGCATCTGCGATCAGAACCACGACCTTCTTATCACTGTTTCTCACAGCACAAATTGATGCCAAAATAAACATCAGCATAACTAATTTTTACAATAACCATCTGATACTAACCACCAGTAAATTAAAGGACTAGTCCTTATTTTAGACAAATATCGTATCACGAGGATATATAGTATACCAATCGACCAAAGTCGGTTCATTATGGCAAGTTCCCTTATAACATCCGTGCCTAGAACCAACATTTCCTGGTGAAAGAAAATTACAGAAAAGTAAAGTTCCCATACTTATATATCTTTCAGAACAAATGACAAAATGAATAAGATCTGTATTGCCGCATACAAATTCAAGTCCTTTTCCCAATAATAGCCTACAAATGCTACTTTAACAATGAAATATCCGGGATATAATTTGCGCTTACATAAATGTACATAAAATAACACATGTCGTTATGGCTCATCAATTTCTAGGTCAATATAAATATTTTCCAGTATCCGCAACAAGTTGAAATAAACTAGTTGAAACATAATAAATTTAAAGGTTTAATTCCTGTAGAAACAGCCATGTAAAGTTTTGCAAACACTACGGTTTTTCTGTTTTATTTGTTTGTCTATGTTTTGTATATGCCTTTGAAAAAGACTCATTAAGTGTCAAAAGCGCTCAGGCTAGTTAGATGATAGTTTTGCACTGCTCGTTGTCAGTTTATTGCATATATATATATATATATATATATATATATATATATATATATATATATATATGTGTGTGTGTGTGTGTGTGTGTGTGTGTGTGTGTGTGTGTGTGTGTGTAATTGTCTATGTATCAAGACAATGCATTTTTGCCAAGAATGGGCTACTTCTATCCGCATTAGAGGGACAAAATCCACTTTAAAAGAAATCACTAAAAGAAATCCATAATAGTAGATAAAGCTAAAAGAGCTTATTAGCACCGTATTTGTTCATTGATCATTTAAACATGCTATATTTTGGACTACTGACCGGAACGAAAACACAGAGTAAGTTCAGTAGAAGTTCAATAGAAAATTACAACGAAATTTGACACTATCAGTATTATTAACTATAGCGACCTTTGTCATTTGTATATATCTCTTTTAACCGATGTAGAATTGCTGGCATTGCTTATACAATTTTTAACTAAGGATTTGGATTTATTTGTTTGTTCATCTGACCTCCAGTATGACACCAATGTGGTCATCTGTTACGTATTTTAAGCAGCTGGTCCGTATTGTATAGTAAACTTCAGTTTTGTGCATTGTCAGTTTCTTCAGGGCTCACGTATGTGTTAGTATTTTGGTGCTCTTCAGGTGGCAACCCTATGTCCAAGACCCTTGTATGACAAAGGCTTCTTGGAGCTACGTGGAAGTCTGCTGAACGAGATTAGAACGGCGGAAATGATGCTGTACCATTAGGTGATACCGAAATTGTTGTTAATCCAGAATTCTTTATCGGAACCCTAATTTTCCATAAGCCGAATTCCGGGACGAGAATTCCTGTGTCCATATTTTATGACGCTTAAGGGGTAATCGGAGTATGGTTGGCCTTATCTGTCAAGGCAGAAAGTACATTTTTGTAACGAAAAAAGCCGAGATATATCGATTGACCATTTTGACACGCCCATAGTCTGGTTCCCTGACATCTCTCCACTCCGTTATGCTTCGTTATGAGGGACCCTCATAACGAAGAGTAACGGAGTGGAGAGAGGGTAGGGAACCAGACTAACACGCCTACTACCGGATGTAACGAAACCAAACAATCAACAGTGCATAACACATGGCAAACCCTAAATCCGGGTATGGTTGAGATATATCTGACGGGATTAGCAATTAGTACTGAAGTGTACTTGTAATTCTTTGTCACAAAGAAATAATGGCAGAGATATTCCTTCCAGCGGTTGAGAAAGGAACGTCGGATACTGGTACTATAGAATTTGAGGAAACTGATCTCAAACTATTACAATTTCACGAAGACTCGTCATTTTCAAGTGAATTAATCACCAGACAGGAAGTCTTAGACTTTAGTGACGAGGGATTTCTTTTATCAAACATTTTGACTACAGCGGAATGTCAGTTCTTCATCGATGAAGGGGAAAAGTTATGTTTTGACCAAATTTATGGCGTCAGGGACGATTACAGAAGCTGTAAAAGGTAGGGAACAAAAATTGTTAATGTACAGATTTTAACAAAGTTTAACATTATACTGTTTGAATTAGACCTCTTGCTTATCCAATTTAAAATATTACTTACTATCGACAGGTTGAAGTCAGGTTGGGGAGGGTACATCGTGCCTTCAGCATCAATGAAACTTGTGCATTGTTGATTATGTAACGAACTGGAGAAACTTGTAATTTAGTCCATCCCAGTGGTATTGAAGGTCGGAAAATGTTTTCCAACAAAGAAGTTTGATTCAGGGTGAGACATAACAGTGTTTATCTGGCAATCTGCCAGATGGTCGAGGATTTTTTCCCCCTGTAATTATTATAAGGGGAGGGACGCCATGATAATGGGTACACTTATTTAAGGGCAGATCCAAATTTTAGGCCCAGTCGGCAACTGTATTGAAACTATTGTATTGCAACAAATCTGAAACAGATGCAATATCTGTTGCAGGTAGTTCCAAAGGATTACATGGATAAAGCTGTGTAGGAGGAAAACTTGCTTTCATTATTTGTGGTAACAATTGTGCGAGTGTGTTGACGGTCTGTAAGTTGGAATCAGATAATTGAGCGTGTGCATCGTGTGTAGTCTGTGGTCAGTGAGCCGTTTGTCCAGTCGTCTTCAGTTTAAAGATAGAAACAAATCGATGACATATGGGAAAATAATTTTTAGTCCTTGCTGCCTCGAGTTGGACAGCTTCCATTCCATTTATTATTGTATCAGGGTATTTGAGATTAAATTGAGGAGCAATATTCAAGCAGAGGATTTACCATGGTTTTGTGTGCAGTAGATTTAAGAAAATTTGGGTGGGTGTGGTATATTTGAGTTTCATTTAAAGAGTCATGATGTTTTACTTACTTTTTATCCGCTTACAAACGAAGCTGGGAGGGGATATAGAGTACTGTGCCCGTTCATGACTTTCTGCCTTGTTTCGTTACCGCATCAATATCCGTACCCCACGGTATCATTGATCTATTCACTTGCACCTATGATGATTGGACGCGTCGAATGAAGAGTAACTCAGCCATACCCAAACTTAATCAATGTGACATCATCTGCAGGCTTGAAGGACTCAATTTCTTGGACCCTATTTCGTCTACAAACATGAAAATCGGTGTGTAGATGCATCTGGAGGAAGATAACGTAACCATTAACAATTAACTAGGTCACTACGACCAAATTTTCATAGCAATCAATGTACTAAAGGTGCCGTTAAAACCAACCAAAGAACCAAAAAGATTTTTGTTTTCTCGCTTTCTTGACTGTTGCCCTTTTAGCTGTTCGTTAGTGAGAGGAGATTAAATCAACCGTACCGAAAGCATTTTAATGTGTCATAATTGTAGGTCTTGCGCTAATGTTTTTTTTTTTCTAAGAAGACAAAATAGTAGGGTAGAGGGGGGCAAAACGCCCCATTTAACAACTTTGGTAATTTATGGCATGATTTACATGACTGTGTTCGCAATTGGACAGTTTATTTAAAGTATGCGTTACATCTAACATAATGGAATGATGTTTGGTTACAATGAAGAAACTATTTACGAGAAAAATGAAAAATGGTAAAAATTTATAAAGGGGCATTTTGCCCCTATGGTGGGGCAACACGCCCCCTCCGGGGCATTTTGTCCCACAATGCATTCGACATCTGTAAAAGTCTGTAAAACTACAGGAATACCATTGAACTGTAAAATCAAGCATTATTCCTATATGGACATTTTTTATATGGCAAATATGCTAAAACTACATACTGTTGCATCATTCAAATTAGCACAACAATACGGATAAGCAAGCAGCTACAAAAATGCTCAAGTCTAAGTAGTCCCTAATTTCCACCGTTAATGAAGAAAAAGACAAGGCCCAAAAGTCGTGAATGTTCCTGGTAAATTCTTTATTACTCACACTTAACACAGAAAAATTACATATTGAGGGTGGTGCCACAGTATTCATGGCACCACCTGGAACATTCCTTGCACTGCGACCAGGAATCTTCAATTAAGGGAACATCACTTCCTCCATATTCAAATTCGCAGTTTCCACATATGTTGTCTTGATTATGTGTTGTTTCTGCTGACAAGGCAAGATCATGTTTAGCAACGGACTTTGTATCCGAAGCCATTTTTCCCTTTTTGCCTTTTGCACTTGTCATCGTCCTTCTTTGCTTTTCAATAAGCATCTTATATACGGTGATGATGTTAAGTTCATGGCTGATTCCGCCTTTCGCTTTCTTGTGCGCAGACTGGATATTCTAGGCTTTGGAGAAAGTTTAAGCAATGTGTTCATAAATGCTGAATCGTCTGCATTTTTGCATTCATTATGAGATACCTCCCAAGGTAGCACTTTCCGTTCTTCCAGCAAGAATAGCTTCGTCAGACATTTTCCGATTGCCTGTCGCCTCGACGGTGATGGCAGAGTGATGTGTTTGTTGATTATCAGGTGACTGAGTATAAATTGTTTTGTCTGCCTCTGGATTACCCGACCCATCCACAGTGGTTGTAGAACTACCAGTCAGCAGACTTTCAACCGTTTTTGCTTGGTTCAGTCAATGTTTCTGCATTGTCAGAAGTGATCACAACGTTACTTAGCGATTAATCATCAACTGACCTATTTCCCTCATTCGATGTTTCTGTATCGCCTGCCCCACCTGCAATAACTATAGGAATACTAACTTATTGTTTGTCAACTGTCTTGTCCTCTTGAACAGATGTTTCTGCATCACCCGAGCCCTCTGACATGTCTGTGCAGCCAGTAACCGACAGGTGATCAGCTGTCTTATTTGATTCAATCAGTTGTGATGACATAGGTAGTGCTTGTTGACACGCATTAGGCCTATATGATACTGGCTAAGGTTCATCAGTTACCATAGAAGGAGCGAAATCGTCATCTGTGAACTTATTTGGATTAAAAGGCCAAAGTCCGCAGGCTTCAAAACCAGTGACATCTTTCTGTAAACCTGCAGATCGGTTATATGCTGCAGAAAAAATTTCAGCAACTTCAAATGCACTTATTCATCTTCCTGGATTGCTTGTCATCCAGTTTCCAAACTCCAAATTGAAAGCACTTTTTAGTGCCTTGTAAAATTTGACATCAGGAGGCTGGAGCCCATGTGTGCAATGGGGAGGAAAGGTTATCAACACAATCCCTTTATCGCGTGCATAGAGAACAGCTTCCAACATTTTATGGCTATGGTGCCCATCAAGAAAAAAAATGTGTGGAAAGTCCTTCGTACATTTCACAAAACTATATAAGTATTAATTAAATAAATATACTATATTAATTAAATATACAAAACAGAAATTGAATACAGCTCTTTTTACAGATAATCAGCGAAAATCCGATCTGCCTTTACACAGATCCTATCTGCCTTTATACAGATTTAGCAATAATTGTGTTAGTAACTTAGCCTGATTGCTCGATTAATACACAAAGACTGATAAAAATGGTACTAGCAGCTGCCTCTCTTGGCGTTCAGGATTAAGAGGTTAGTGTTAGGACTGGTTGGTCTGGTGTCAGGATAATGTGACAGGGTGGGACATGATCCCCCAGTGCTAGACATCACCATAAACTACCACAATGCAGACACTGTAGCGATATCACCGAAAAATTGTTAAAGCTACGTTAGCAATCCAAAGCACACACACTCTCGACTGGTATAAACACCGGATTTCCAAACGAAAGATTGGTTGTTCTAGTCTTGCTTTCGCCTACAACATTTGCAGACTAAATTGAGCCCACCAGCATTCGTGTGTGTGTGTGTGTGTGTTTAAAGTAGCTTTAACAAATTTTGAGTCATATCGCTAATTTCCTAATGCTGAGCGCCAAGCGAGGCAGCTGCTAGTACCATTTTTATAAGTCTTTGGTATACCCCGCGTCCCCCCGCATCCGAGGCAGACGCTCTAATCAGGCGATCGGAGCGGTCTGCATTCTTGCTGATTCGAAAATTCAAAGTATGACAGTGGATATGGATGACTGGTCCTAAGTATGACGTATGATTGGTGCAAAGGGTGTGAGTTTGTATATGGATGACTGGTCCTAAGTATGACATATGATTGGTGCCAAGGGTATGAGTTTCCACTACTTAAACTACAAGGTTATTTAACGGCATTCTGGCTGATTTGACGTAAACCCCCCCCCTCCCCAAAATCAACTATTCTCCCAATTCACTGTAAGAAAAAGTTGATATATCGTCCAGGTGACAGTGGTATGGGCTGCCGTTGCTAAGCTGAGGTACCATGACATCAATACATTACTAAGAAAAAAAAACAAAACGAAAACCAACAAAGCAAAATGAAATGGATCAGTAAGAAACCAAGGCAGAAACCCTCGAAACTCACCATAGCTTAAGTCACAATATGTCGTAAAAGTATGACAGGGGACTGGGCTATTTGATCATGAGCTGAGGTTAGTATGACAAGAAATCGGGGACAATCGTATAAGTTGATATTGTTGCATAATATAAGTGATTCAGTGACGCAAGAAAACCAGGAGTTAACATTAATGCGTAATAGAAGTACTCAGATGACGCAGGAAAACCAAGAGTTGACGTTAATGCGTAATAGAAGTAAACCAGTGACGCAAGAAAACCAAGAGTTGACATTAATGCGTAATAGAAGTAATAAAGTAACACAAGAAAACCAAGAGCTGACATTAATGCATAACAGAAGTAATCAAGTGACGCAAGAAACCCAAGAGTTTACATTGATGCTTACTAGGAGTGAGCAAGCGACGCAAGAAAACCAAGAGTTATATTAATGCGTACCAGAAATGACCAAGTGACGCAAGAAAACTAAGAGTTGACATTAATGCGTACTAGAAGTGACCAAGTGACGCAAGAAAACCAAGAGTTAACAATAATTTTAACAGAAGTGATTCAGTGACGCAAGAAAACCAAGAGTTAACAATAATTTTTAACAGAAGTGATTCATTGACGCAAGAAAACCAGGAGTTAACATTAATGCGTAATAGAAGTACTCAAATGACGCAAGAAAACCAGAGCTGACGTTAATGCTTAATAGAAGTAATCCAGTGACGCAAGAAAACCAAGAGTTGACATTAATGCGTAATAGAAGTAATAAAGCAACGCAAGAAAGCCAAGAGCTGACATTAATGCATAACAGAAGTAATCAAGTAACGCAAGAAAACCAAGAATTTACGTTAATGCGTACTAGAAGTGAGCAAGCGACGCAAGAAAACCAAGAGTTGATATTAATACGTACTAAAAGTGACCAAGTGACGCAAGAAAACCAAGAGTTGATATTAATCCGTACTAGAAGTGACCAAGCGACGCAAGAAAACCAAGAGTTGACATTAATGCGTGCTGGAAGTGACCAAGCGACGCAAGAAAACCAAGAGTTGACATTAATGCGTACTAGAAGTGACCAAGTGACACACGAAAACCAAGAAAACAGCTCTTCCAATTATCTTAAGTAACAATACGAATTAAATCCCAGGTGACAGTTAAAGGCACCCAGACTCTTCAGAGGAATAAATGTACACAAATTCCACCGATGGTAACCCCGTCTGATCAGCGTTTGCACTTGGGTATTTTTCTAAACTTTATGACCATAGTTTAAAGATAGCTCTCTCACTTTTTATAATACTCATTTAAAGATGCAGTAGTAGTAAAATATATTCAAAAGCGTTGTATAAATGAAGATTTCAGTACTTGATCAACCTATATTAAAGCATATTAGGAAACATTATATGATCAATTTTCTGGATCGGCAAGAACTGAGAGGAACGGATATGCAAAATTTGAACATAATCATAACGAAAATACTTGTAGATTCATTTAAGAGTAATGTAAATAAGTACAGATTTTATGGTGATAGAACTCGAGAATAATATGACTTTTTAACGACACTGAACCGTACCTGAAGGAAGATGTCATTTGGGAAGTATGTTAGATGCTTGAATTAAAGTTCAGCTGGAATTAACGATCAGAGCGACGCAGAACCACATAGACAACGGTGAGAAAGTTGGATAAAGAGAATTTCGCCATACAAGAAGACTTTTGAACGTATTGAACAGACGTGAAATGAATTATTTCATTGATAGTATGTTTGACTTCTTATATTCTTGATTTGGCTTGGCAAATAGCGGAAAGCATGAGGTGGGTGTTTGTCATGATGTTTAACATAGGCAAATAGCGGAAAGCACGAGGTGGGCGTTTGCCATGATGTTTAACATAGGCACTTATCAAATGCTTAGATAAATGTCCTATACCGATTTTCCCAAGCAAGTTAAAAAGCACACAAGCTTGCATTAACGTCAAAAATATGGATGACTGCTGTTCATTCTATGCCCTAAAATCTCCGATAGCAGCAAAGATGGGCGCAAATTCGTCGCTAAATACACCGAGTGATCATGCCTATAGACTATCCCATACAGTTCGGTTAGATAGTGTGTGTGGGGTGGGTGGAGTGGAGGGGGTAGTGTGATTTGGATTTTAACGTAGTTTTGACAATTTTTCAGTCATATGGCTACGATGTCTGCAGGGTGGCAGTTTATAGTGATGTCTTGCACTGTGGGGCATCATGCTGAAGACATGTAGCATGATGTCCAACCCAGTCAATAACGACCGAAACCAAAGTTGTATTTAAGTCTGAATTATTCGAATATATCAAATACCGATCGATGGTATGTACAACATGTGACATGACATGTCATCTTTCACACTTTTGGTGACCTCCACGACCATTACGCGAAGAAAAATACTTTGATGCTACATGATATCTTCGATGAATTTCATAATGTGTCCTTGAAACGCTTTAACCTTGATCTAGCATATTATTACAGTGCACCCAGTTTAGCTCATGGTGCCAGCTTAAAGATATCTGGCGTAGAACTTTAAATTTGTACCTAATATAACATGTTCCTGATAATTGGGAGTATAAGTAGAGATGGTATTAGCTTGATCCCGCGTAGGCATACTAATTCAAATAAAAAATACTACTCATAATTACAGCATGCAAAATGATAGAGAGTTTGATGAGTTAATTCCAAAGTCTATGTTTCCTTTATCTTTTATTTTATATACATTATACATTCTATACAAAATGATTGCAAGGGTACGAGACCAACCGTGCTTAAGTTATGGTGACTTCTGTGAATCAAAGATGTCAAAAATTACAGAAATGCGAAGCTTTACCGTCAGTTGGGTTTTAAAATGAAAACAGTCACATCAGTTTCTATTGTATGTGTACACTGTACAAAATACTATTTTGAAACATTATTTTCAAAGATCCAAAGTGTTTCAAAAAGACTTCTTTTAAACTTATGAACAATTCAGTGTCTGGAAAAATTAAAACTCTCGGGGGGGGGGGGGCAACAGTATATATACGAACATCTGGGTTTTTCACTTTATTTGCTTCTACACTTCTATTGCCTTTGAAAGGTTTACGAGATCTTATAACTTTACAGCAAATTTAGCTGAATACAAATTTGTGTATTTATCCACTTCCAGTATGTTATTTATTCCTTCTTGTCACTGTCTTGTTTATCTTGTATGTTTTATGAGGCACTGAAGGACGCCATATTTAAAACTTTAAGTAAACAAGTCAATATTTATATTCTCTAAAATGTTGTTTTGTGTGGCAGTTTGGACTTTAGGTTTATCCAGTCCAACAACAACAAAACACCAGCATTATTTCTTGATGCAGTATCTGTTGATTTTATGGCAAATTCATGAAGCATTTATATCACCTGCCTTGACAAGCTGTTGAGCTTATTATAATATCACTTTTTGCTATTATTTATTATTATTTTTTTGGTTTTGTCATGTAAAATTATGTTACCAGCTCCATTTATTTAAATGGTAAGGTTTAAATAGCATCATGATTGGTGGCCTTTTGCGATACACATTGAGGAGGGGGTGTACAAAGTAGATCAGATGTGGGAATGCTGTCATTTACAAATTCGGGAGGCATTTATTATTTATTCGCAGTTTAAAATATATTCTTATTTTGTAATCTTAAGTTTTCACTCACTGCTGATCATTATGGTATATAGTGATATGTTACTTTATGTAAAAATTAATCCGACTCTAGTCTAACCATTCCCATATCTTCTTAACATTTTTTTTTATGTCGCACTGTTTGCTGGAGGATGTGGAATAGACCAGAAAAGCCTTCCTGTAAGTTGTAAGTGGCAAATAACGAAGGCAGTCGTTTGCCGTTGGATGCATCATGCGATTGTATTCCAAACAAGGTCTTGGACTATTTAAAAGAGTGTTGTTTATATAGGAAATATCAGATCTTTTATTTTAATGACTTAATGTGTAACGAAGTGGATCGACGACACTTGACTAACGAAGACGGGTGTACAAAAACCTCTTTGCACGTAAGAACGGCATTTTCACATAAATGAATATCAGTTACGAATTAGTCAATGGCTTGAATCAACTGTAACAAATTTGTGAAAAGTATATCAGTTACGAATTAGTCAATGGCTTAAATCATCTGTAACAAATTTATGAAAAGTAAGGGATGTTGGCTGATATAACTGCATATTTTCAAAGCCGTGGAACAGATCATTAAAATTATCATAATGGAGTTTCCTTATGATTTCCGGACTTTTTTTTTCTGAAGATATTACCTTAGGTTATTATTATTTAAATAGGGAGTATATATTGATGAAAGAGATGAAGTTTCCATTATCTACTTCAGAGAAAACTATAAACTATGTTTAGAAGACATATAAACATCCCGTTTCGTAATAAATTGCAACAACTTTTTCTATCGTCCAATTACTTATAAAACTGTGTCTAAATTTGCTAAACAATATTCTGATGGTGAGAAAAGGAAATAGTAATCTTTGGTGAACCATCCGTATGATGTGGTGAATAATTAAATCTATATGCATACTGTGTATATAAGCTTGACCGCATATTGTTCCAGCCATGCATAATTCTATTTTGCATGTCGAATACGTAGAAAATCAAAATATTAAGCATTTCTGTTTTCACATGCTGGTTTTCATAACGTCTCCTCTATTTATTCTATCAAAACCTGGCATAAAATAATCTGTAAGGTTTGAATTAAGTTCAAATACATGTAAACTTGTATACGTTCATCAAATCCTTATGTGTTTCGAAATGATATACAGATATCCCTAACTGGCAGATGAGGGTGTGAGCTGAAAACAATAATGTGATCATTTTGAACTGGTATTTCATAGAGAACTCACTTTTCTAGTCATATTTAACTGTCTTACGTCGTAAATCTGAGTTTTGTATATGACGTGAAAGTTCGCAAAAATTTGTCGACACACACACATCACATTCAGAATAAATTTCTTGTCTTAATTGTTTGAGCCTAAAATCTTGTGAATTGTGTATAATGGGAGCTTTTTTAGAGGGAGACATTATTTCTGTATGATCAATAAATGTGAATCTTTGCACCAAGTTTCAGCACCTACTAATGAAAAACCCCGGATATGATCCTGCCAAAGTTGTAATTGACCGCCAGGATATTGCTGACTTTTTAGCTAGATACACAATGACACCTGACATCGACTTACCCTAAGGAAAATTATTTTATATGATTTCTTGGAGTTAAATCAACTTTTACGAGTCTGTGCTCTTAAAATAAGTAACAGAAAAGAGTGAAAGACAACAAGCTTTGTAAAATTTAACAAATAATTTATTTCGCTAAAATACAAAGTGAAAATGAGAAAAAAGAACTTACGGTATTGCGAATTAAATCCCAAAATAATTCAAGAATTATAGACACAAGTCCTAATAATAAAAAGTCCTGAATAAAACTCAGTTCATCAAGTCCAGAAGAGATCCAAAACTGAAGTCGATGACATGTTTGTGATAGCTATTGAAGTGTTGTTGTATCAACAGTCTCTTGTTGAATCACATAAATATTATTCCAGGTTTGAATTCAGTATAAATTCCAGTGAATGTCTATATCCAAGAATTTTATCAGAGCACTTTTGTATTTCCAGAGAAAATAATTACTTGAATCCAATAATTTGAAGAAAATAAAATTCAGCCCAAACTGGTCACAACACAATACAATCTGAAGGTGCAAGATGTTAAAGCAAGACTGACTGAATCCTCACAATCACAAGATTATATAGTTTTCTATTTGACCTTGGGTCAGAATTTGTATTTTCTAAAAAAAAAACCAAAAACATTACCTAATGGAAAATAACCTTCTAGAATAATTTAATGAGCCTGGTTTACTTACAACACAATAACCTATAAAATTCACTTAGGAATCTCCAAAACCCTGACCCAAATCAAACACATTTAATACTTCTTGTTTACCTGAATAATAATCCTGATACTAAGCTTATAGAGAATAATTTAGCTATGTATTAGTTGTTGACATAAATTAAAAAAAATAAATAAAAAAAGTCAATCAGGTCAAGCAGAAATGAACTTAGTTTTGGTCAAGGTCAATTCCAGCATACAATGTTAGATTAAAATGGCATGTAATGAAATAAATTCTTTTTTAAAACTAACAAATAAACAGTTAAATTAAATATACATAACTCAACGATACCCAACATTGTTTCTGTTGGAATGGTGCATGTGGCTTTTCAGTCGTTTCATTTATCATTTAGTGCCTTTATGTGGGGGGGGGAATAAATTATCGCAAAACCAGAAGAGTAGCTAAAGTTTCAAGCTATTCGTATATCACGTTTCTGCTGACATCGTTAAAAGAACTAGTTTATCCTGACGCCATTGAACAGTATAACGACACAAAATGCCCGTGAAACCTCCCTGGCAAAAAGAATTGATGTTAGACTTTACATACTTTTTTACAGGATTACTTTCCAAAGCCCCGAACTTGCCGTAACCCTATGGGACAGAGTGAAGATGCATGTACAAGATATTGTGATAGAAGGAGATCCCCACAAGTTCCATATACATGGCGTGCCCTTCTTACTGCAGGGAAGGTGGCGCCCCACTGGCCTGAATGACGTAAGTGGCTCAGCACATCAACAATTGGATGGTGGCATCTTTATGTGATTAAATTTATGAGAATTCTGAGAAAAAAAACCCTCAAATGTTATAAATATTGATATTTTGGTTATAAATGTTGGATGCAGAGCTGGTACTATTGTTGTTTTATTTTGCAAAGTTACAAAATGCGGCTCTGTGGATACCATTTACAAAATAATCTGAATGCACACCGTGCAGTTGTCTGAAAGAAGTAACACTTTTTAAAAGATTAGCTTGTCTTCCGGATATGTTTTAAATACAAATTGATACTAAATTAATTTAAACTGCTCATCACTCGGGATTCACGACATTCTAGCTGTACGAATATCATTGCAGATCAACTGAGATATTTATTTTCTTTGAATCTCAGAATAGGTTTTGGAAATCTTCATTTCAGACAAATTTTTATAAAAAAGAATGGTAAGTGTTTGGAATGTTTCTTCTAACTATTCAGTACTTTCATCTCATTTGAAATCAGTACTTTCCTCCTGTACATTTTCTTTAAAATTTGACACACACTAGTTACATCAGTGTGCATTATCCTTTTATGGACTATCTAACTTAAGATTTACTACCATTCTTTCAGATCTTTCGTTTATGCCGTTATTTACCCGGCAACCATTTTGCCCCCCATTTTGATGGTCACTACTCCAAGAGTCCTTCAGAGCGCTCTCTGAAGACCTTCATGCTCTATCTTAATGGGGACTTTTCCGATGGATGTACCAACTTTGTACATGAAAATCAGACACTTTACAAGGTGAGCCAATTTTTTTTCTCTCTATCTTAATGGGGACTTTTCCGATGGATGTACCAACTTTGTACATGAAAATTAGACACTTTACAAGGTGAGCCAATTTTTTCTCTTTATCCTAGAATAGGAATACAATCCTTTTCATTAATTTCTTATTATGATGACTCCGATGAATATTCTTGGTATCATTTTTCCATCAGTCCTGTTTCCAGAAAGAAATCCCTTATGGAAGTTGCATTGTCTTATAACAGTTTTCATGTGGCCGATTGATCACACGGAGATTAATGATTTATTGCCCATATCCTCGAATAGAAATATCTGAAAAGTGAAACTAACTTTCTTTACTTCAAACTTCATACGTCTACTTGTGAAAAGCAAACTTGTCAAATGTACATCCTTAAGTAAACACCTTCTGTAATGGCCTTTTTTTTGTAATCTGATAATCGATGAATAGTTGGAGCAGGGGAACTTATACTACTACTGTCCACATTTCTAAATGCTTTGCTTTCAAAAGACGACTTTCAGAAGGAAATTTTGACATCCCCTTATAATTAAATTATGTGTATGAATTTTGGAGCAAATGGTTAGAGAAAATAAAATGATTAAGGAATCACTGTAAATAATGCAGACAATGAACTATATCAATGTGCAGATGATCATACACATGGTTTTTTGGTGGTATTAAAACCCTAGGATCTATAATACATTGATTACAAACATTTTGGCAAGGTTAAAGATCATATTATGTTAGGAGTTTAAGTTAGGATGAACTTATGATTAACTTTGAACCCTTTTTCTTTTATAATTCTTAATTTCTTAGAGACAATAAATAGTGTTTCAAATTTGTTGGACCAAGATAAAGTATTATCAGTAACGATACCTAAAAGTTTGGCAGATTAAACAGTCTTATTTTGTAAACTATTTACGTTTGGCAGATTAAAGTTTAATTTTTATACCATTCACATTTGGCCAATTAAACAGTTTTATTTTTATACCATATACGTTGGCCGATTAAACAGTTTTATTTTTATACCATATACGTTGGCAGATTGAACAGTTTAATTTTGTATACCATTTACATTTGGCAGATTAAAGTTTTAATTTGTATACCATATTTGTTTGGCAGAGTAAAATTTTATTTTGTATACCATATACATTTGGCAGATTAATCAGTTTCATTTTGTATATCATTTAGGTTTGGCTACTCATTTTGCTGAGCAGATAAGCATTCGCTGGATTTTCTTTTAATTTAAGCTAAGTTTATTTTATAAATTCATTTCAGCAATTTTAACATTTTTATCAGTAGCATATTGTGACATATCATCTGCATACATAGACGCTGAAGACTGTTTCAGATACTTTGGAAAATCAGTTATATATAAAATGAAAAAGAGAGGGCAAAGAGTAGAACCCTGTGGTACTCCCACAGAAATTTTGTTCCAATCATAGTTAGGATCTCTGACTCACATCTTGTAATCGACTATAGGGCCAGGATGAAAACCATTGCAATGAAGGTTTTGTAACATCATATGCTGATAATTGTTGTAATAAAATCTTATTATCAAAAGCTTTACCTGTGTCTAAGACTCCAGTTAATTTCCAGTCATCAGTATTTTATAACCAATAATGAATCAAATCAACTTTGTATCTGTTGCTGGGTGTAATATGGTGTGGATATTCCTAAAACCTCTCTATGAATAAAACACATTCCATCCAATGGTGCACACCATCTCAATTTTAGGTTGACATTTAAGATTACAATGTATGAGGATACCCATGTGATGCATGCTTGATATTATTTCAACTGATTTATCACCAATTTACAGATTACATGAAAAAAGATTTGTGCTTATATTGTCCTGTGTTGTCAAGACTTTATGACATGCACAACCTCAGTCTTATTTTATTTGAATGTATCTGTTGCTGGGTGTAATATGGTGTGGATATTCCTAAAACCTCTCTATGAATAAAACACATTCCATCCAATGGTGCACACCATCTCAATTTTAGGTTGACATTTAAGATTACGATGTATGAGGATACCCATGTGATGCATGCTTGATATTATTTCAACTGATTTATCACCAATTTGCAGATTACATGAAAAAAGATTTGTGCTTATATTGTTAATTAAAATGACATGACTTTTCTTCAATTTGATGATCAAACGACAATCTTTGGCATACTCTATCTTTATGTCTCAAAACGGTTGAAACTCCTATTGGGAGGTCTCTAGCAAGACAACCTCAGTGAATAAAGTTAGATTACTACAATAAAGGTGATTAATTCTTGCTCAACTGTGTTCTGTTTCAAGTATCTTTACTAAGTTATTTATGCAGACAAGAAAGAGAAATGTGTATAGAACACTTACTTGTCATTACGTTTAATGTGGAATGTTTTGAATAATTCCCATTGATAAATACTGAACGTTTGTATGTCTGAAAATGGTTTCCTTGTGCAGATGTAGTCAGTTTTATATAAGACATAAATATTATGTCTGTAGTATGTGTTGTGTTGTCATTGTATGTTTACAGTGTACAGTCTGCCAGACTGTGCATTACTATGCGTAGTAGAATACGTTTGTGGAGATCGTCTCATGTAGCATGAATCAGTGGAGTGAGTGAAAGAATAAAAGTGTTCACCATAACAGTACGTGGCTTGCATGTTGGCGTGCATTACTAACCTTGCCCTATAATTTTTCTCTCAACATAGTCTGTTGGAAGTCTTCATTGAGAGCAGTTGTAAAATTCTCTCAACATAGTCTGTTGGATGTCTTCATAGAGAGCAGTTGTAAAATTCTCTCAATGTAGTCTGTTGGAAGTCTTCATTGAGAGCAGTTGTAAAAATTCTCTCAACGTAGTCTGTTGGAAGTCTTCATAGAGAGCAGATGCAAAACTCTCTCAATGTAGTCTGTTGGAAGTCTTCATAGAGTGCAGTTGTAAAACTCTCTCGACGTAGTCTGTCGGAAGTCTTCATAGAGAACAGTTGTAAAACTCTCTGGACGTAGTCTGTTGGAAGTCTTCATAGAGAGCAGTTGTAAAATTCTCTCAACGTAGTCTGTTGGAAGTCTTCATAGAGAGCAGTTGCAAAACTCTCTCAATGTAGTCTGTTGGAAGTCTTCATAGAGAGCAGTTGTAAAATTCTCTCAACATAGTCTGTTGGAAGTCGTCATAGATAGCAGTTGTAAAATTCTCTCAACGTAGTCTGTTGGAAGTCTTCATAGAGAGCAGATGCAAAACTCTCTCAATGTAGTCTGTTGGAAGTCTTCACAGAGAGCAGTTGTAAAACTCTCTCGACGTAGTCTGTCAGAAGTCTTCATAGAGAGCAGTTGTAAAACTCTCTCAACGTAGTCTGTCGGAAGTTGTAAAACTCTCTCATAGTCTGTAAAACTCTCTCTAGTATGTAACACTTCTAGAATACATATCTTTCACAAGAATTATAAGTAAATGCTACATAGAAGTCTTGGTTCTGGTACAGGTTGTAAAATAATTTATAACTATGGATGATATTTGCATCGCATATGAATTATGTGAAGTTTGTATTGTAATGAATCATTATCATTCAAACACCCAGTCTCAACTAACTACATCATATGCAAGAAGGCAATGATTACTTAGACTTTTGTAGTAAATTTTCACATATTGTTTCATAAAGATTAAAGTGAAATGACCGCTCTGGTTGCCTAGTGGTTAGAGCGTCCGCCTCGGATGCTGGAGGTCACAGGTTCAAACCCTGGCCGAGTCATACCAACCACTTATATAAATGGCACTAACAGCGGCCTCACTAGGCACTCAGCATTAAGAGGTTAGTGTTAGGACTGGTTGGCCTGGTGTCAGGATAATGTGAATAGGTGGGACATGATGCTGCATGTCTGCGGCATGATGCCCCAGTGCTAGACATCACTATAAACTGTCACATAGCGATATGACTGAAAAATGGTTAAAGCTGCATTAAAAATCCAAATTACACACATGCACACACATATGCACACACACACATTAAATGAAACTGTCAAACAGCCCAGGTCTTTCTTGATTCGCTGTTTTTGCCTTCTTGTGAATTCACTTCATCATTATCTATAGCCTTCCATAAATAAATTTCTCCAAAAGTTTGTATGAGACAGCTCTATAGCTATCTGGATTATCTTGCGGTTTACAATTTCCCCCATAGATATGTACAGTTAATCCTCACTTTCATATACTCATCATTGAAGAATGGCGTTAAATAATCTTGCCTGTGGCTGTAAAAGTTTTCTGTTACTGTAACGAATATGTCCATTCTGCATATGTCTAGGAGCAGACGCCCTATAATTGGCGCTTTACTAATTTAAACTAATTCATTTTTTAAACAAATCTTTTAATGTAAAGGGTGTTTTTAGGAGGTACATTTGGAATGACTTTCATATATGAATAGTAGTAGTATGAAAGTGGGGTTTGGCCTTTTTGTCCAAGACTCTACCCCACCCCCCATGACATACTTAGTCCATATGTGACCGTTGCATGTTTATCACTTTAATTTTGTCTACATACGTGAGCCAGTCATGTGGTGTAGAGTCCCAGATAGATGTCAATGTCACACAGGGTTTTAAATAAGGCAAAACCCCAGTGCCACAAATTGGCAACAACAAATAAAGTTTAATACTGGTAGTTTGGGTTTTGCACAAACGTTTTGGATTTTGTCCGCTGTATCAACCTGACCTACTTTGATGCTAAATGCCCAAGCATGGACCGTTGCACTAGAGAAAAATGCCAAAGCGGATTTTGGTTGTGGTGGATCTATAGACAACCAATAGATTTGTGGATTTGTCCAGGATTTATGCAATGGCCGCTACCGATTTTGCATTTGTTTGTATCCAACTACCCTACTTCCCAACCACTGCATATTCCCATGGTGGTGTGGAGAAATGCATTGCAGTCTGTGACTGCTGTAGAAATTCTTTTAGGAACTCCTGAAGAATTGCATACTTATTTGTTCTAAAAAAAATCAAGAGCGATCCAAAATACGGACTGCTTGCACTCTATTTGCATGACGTGTTTGCCTAGACCCACTTGTTTTCAAAGAGTTGTGTGGCTGGCCAGAAAAAGGATTGGGATAAATCTTGTTGTGTGATCGACAAATGGTTCTCCAACTGTATTGATGGAATTTGGTTGGACTATGGTGCGCTCGCTGTTATGTATGTCATTGCAGACAACTGTCTAGCCAACAATACAACCAGCCGGTCTTTTATCTTTGTGCTTGTTCTATGAATATTTCACAATTAATCAGTGCAGAATGTTTCGTAGATCTCCTAGCCATTGTACTTCATTCACTAGAATACAATGATATGTTGGATATTTATCATTATCTGTACAATTTCCACTGCTTTCGTTTGGTTGCAAAAACAGGCAGGATCATTTGCTTTCTCGATACAGCATTTCGCCAGGCCTTAAATCTAGAGCTTTTGTACAGTCTTTGTTTTGCAACACCTCCACCTTTTGCATCTTTGAAGCTGCAAAATCGTTTGGTGGGTTCTCCGCTTCGTTTTTGCTTTTGATTTGGCTGCACTTGTCATCATACCATTGTGTTCACACCAGTTATTTATTTTTACCAAATCTTTATTTAATTTAGTGCTAATCTCATGGCGTGTTGATTCAATATTATATAATGCCATGTCAGAATTCATTTTCGATGAAACTAACATTTTTAAAAAAAATATGAATAATTATGAATAATTACATTACTTTACTCACTAGTGAAAGTTTCGGTTTTTTTCGTTGAAGTTGGTGGCAGTTGCCAAAATTTAACTTTGCACTAACATTTTCCATCAGATTACAAATTTGTAAAAAAGAAATTGAAGAAAAACAAGTACAAACATGAACTGACAAGAGTTAAGAGGATATATTATCCTGAAGAAATTTTATAGACGTGAGAATGATTTTAGTCAATACTATACACTCTCTTTGTTCAGATGATCTTCAAAAGTTGAAGGAGAGCAATAATTGTAATAGGAGCACATTTTTATGAGAGAGAAATATAATTTAGGTTGATTGAAGAGCCGCATGATTATCGTTTCTCCCTTTGGTCATCTGACTGTCCCTTCATGGACTGGTACTTGTGGATTGGTGCTCCTTTAATCAACAATTTAACTGGAAAAATATATTTTGGCATTCGCAGTAAAGTGAGTTGGAAATGTGTTAATTTCAGGATGAATTGGGAAGATACTGTGCGGAAGAGAAGAACATTCTTCACTCCATCAAGCCAGAGACTGGGCTTGCCATTATCTTTAACCATCATCGCCTTCACGAAGGACAAGCTGTCAAGTGAGTAAGGAAGCATTGTTACAATTCAGTATTGCTTTGACAGTCTGCTTAAAGGTAAAGGATGTGTTGATATATTAAAATATTTGCAAGCATAGCTTTAGTGAATATAGAGTTTTACTGTGCGTATATTTCAATATATTTCTATGGTGTGCATGTGTGCATATGTCCAAAACTTAGGCCATTTTAGTACATGTACATTGCATCTGAATAGCTTGTGCTATTGTAAGTTGCCTTTGAGGATTGCTAAGATAATTGAAGTTTAGTTTTCTTTTTGCATAATAATGTGTAAATCTCTATTCGTTGCAGCCTTGCATACTTATATGTAGTAGATAAGTAAAAACAAAAATTGGAGTCACCAATATAGCCAGTGACATAGACATTTATAGGTGCCAGATTACCCAGAAGTTCAAAAGAAACAAACTGGGAATACAAACCTACAGCACTAATCATAATAACATAAATGTTGGGATACAGCATAGGGAAATAAGTTTCCCCACATTACAACTTAAGCAAAGTTTTCCTTAGAGAGATGAAGCTAAGGTCATTTACCAAAGCAGTCTTCTCAGATACAAAGCTGACCTGTCAACAACTGTATCCCTTTCATAACAACATACAACCCACAAATTCCAGAGACAACTACTTTTAAGAGTTCATCAACATGAATTATTTACAATATCACCCAAAGGTTATAATGCTTCTGCAAAAACGTTGTTTATGTCCTGACGTGCTTGATTCGTTCTATCCGATATGCTGGCAAAACAACTGAGATTATGAAAAGAATGAAGAATCACAACAGTCATACAAGAAGCATGGGCAATACAAAACTCGCCAACCATTTACACTTGGATAGAAACTTGGATCATTTACTCAAAATGCTGCCCACTGTATCAAAACAAAGATGGACTGACAGTGATTGTAAACGAAAAGAGGAATACTGCATATATGGCCATGATTATTATTATTATTATTTGTTTCCACCACCTTAGCTTTTAAATGTAAAATAGTTGCTTGTGTTACATCTCTCAATGGAAATTGTAGCCAGAATGTATTACTAGAAGCTGTAAATAATGCATCAATTCAGGTGGCACCCTATGTGACACAATCTCCTCTCAGTGACATAGGTAACTAGATGATCCGAAAATACTCAATCTTTTCCGTAAAGTGTAGAAAGAAACTGCAGATGCTATTTGTCACCAGTGAGAACTATATTCGGAACTACTTATATTTACATGGCACAATATTGTTGCAGAAGGAGACGTCACAATTTTAACTTTGTCGGACTTTTCTGCTGCACTATATGTTGTGCACTCCGCCAGAGCAACTGTCCAAATCCATAAAATCTACTCATATTCCTACAGCTATGCCTATATCCAAAGTTATTTCACGATGTGACAGAAATGGCCGAGTGATATTCTGAGTGCTAGATCACGGCAAACAGTATATCGTTATGACAGTCTACATCCAAATTAGTCTGCATTATTCACAGGTCCCATGTTAGACATGTAGTTATTTCTTTTCATGTTGGTTTTTTTTCTATTGGTAGGACCGCTTTATTATTCTGAAAGTTTTTTTCTGAATGCTGAAAGGTAAATATTCAGTATTCTGTGTGTGTAAATGTGCATGTATGTGTCCGTGTATGTTCTTTATTTTCCCCTGATACAGACCATGCTTTGGATCGAACGTAGGGCACTTTGTAATAATACTCACACACATGAGTCTCTAGACCTTTATTATTCGCCTTCGATGCCAACAAAAGTCACAACACAATACTTTTACTTTAGGGATGGAAAGAAGTACATCTTACGATCTGATATAATGTACCAAAATGTAGACCAGAAGTGTTCACCAGAGGAACTTCAAGCAATCTTGCTTCTTCAGAAAGCTGAAACATTAGAGGTAAGACATACTTTTAGCACCAGTTGCTGTTGCGACAGTTCCACATTTGCCTTGCTATCAGTGAGATTAGTTTATAAAATGATTTATTACTGATAGTCTCCTTCCAACAACACTGAACAGTGTACCTTTTAGGAATCTTAAGGATGCAACTAATGGCAAAGTGTAACAAGATAACCGGGTTGGTTTTTGGATTTATAACAGAACACTTTTGATGGTGATACAAATACAATGTTTATTAATGAAAGACTTGGATGAAAAAAGAATTATGATCAATACGTGTGTGTATAAGATCCAAATATTGGACAAAATTAACACAATCCGCACGAACCTAATAATGCAACATAAATGTGAATACAAATAAATGACCTTACACAGTAAAAGGACAAAGATGAATGATTCACAGTAATTTCACACAACGAAAAGAATGATGTGTTTTACTCAAATAGTGAAAGATGATGTACTTAACTCATATAGTAAAATGTATTCACTCAAATAGTGAATAATGAGGTATTTTACTCAAAATGATGAAAACAATGGGACAGATATCATACAAAATATCTTTACAGTCCCAAAACACTGGGTATAACAAAAACCCCAAAATTAGTCCATGGCTAAAAGATTACATGTATGGAGTAACACAAAACACTCTGTCACTAGCACACTAGACTACCAGTCTCACTGGTCAATCAAGCAGTCAGCATTTCAGGTAGTCACCGACCACCATTCAATTCCTTGGTCAATCAAGCAATCAGCGCCCGCCAATTCAATCAGCAATGCCTGATCACCTGCTACTTGACCAGCAACACACTGTTCACTCTTCTCTACAGCTGTTGTTGTTCAGCTTTACAGCTGCTATGGTCAACTTCTATGGTCAGCTCTACAGCTGGTACCCCGTCGACTCCGATCAGCTCTACAGCTGAAGATGTGCAAGTCCTTAAGTAGACTGCTCACTGACAAGACGTTTGTAATGTAAAAATTTAGTCTTACGGTGAGGCATTTATACACAGACAATGCAACCCTACATCGTCTGTGCACTGGAAGTGTTCGGTTTTTCCCATCGAAAGCACTTTGCACTTGTGGCATAGGATGAACCGAACTCACTGTTTCAAAATATTGTACAATATACATAAATCACCCTCAGGTATCATTGTACACAACCGAGTACATGTATTTAATAAAAGAAGGGATTTATACGATTCCATGACACAAAGGTCAAGAATATATTGACAGGAGACAGGATTGACATTGAGTATTTATTACTTACAAATAATCTATTTATAAATAAACAATGCGGATATACTAGTTCATCCAGCAGGGAAAATGAAATAAAACATAAAACCAAAATATTTCATCTGGTTTAAAATATTTTAGCTATGTAAGGACTTAATTTCCCAAAATCCAACTTGGATGCATCAAGTTAACTTTGATCTATTCCAAACCAATACGTTAAATTAAAAAAGGAAAAGCAAAGTGCCTGAAGTGTACGGGTGCGTGGGACTGGGGATGGATCACTGAAGTTGCATATATATATATTCCTGAGATATATCAATACAGCCTCAAAAGATTATATACATGTAATCATGTAATGATAATATTGAAAGGACTAGAGTACATGGGAAGTGTGTGAACCCAAATATATGTCTCGGCATTTGCCTCCAGGTACAAACACTTCCCTATGGTCAAACGTTTTCATATAGAAAGCCATGCATGGCCATATGACCTCATATTTAAAAATTGTGGCCCCATTTGACCAAGTGGTCTAAGGCTCTCACGTTTAGCGATCACTGACATCTTACCTCTGTATGTGTGGGTTCGATTCTTCGACTTGGCCAATGTAGTTTTGTTGGAAGCTTCACAGTAGCTTCCCATCGGTCAGTGGTTCTTCCTGGGTTTTCCCGGGTTCAGATATACTGGACACCATATATCATGTGCTGAAAATTGGCATTAAAGCAATAAAGCCATAACCATATTTAACTCATAAGATAGCATGCAGAGCATAGGAATTTAGGATGGTTGGGAAAAATATTCTGGACACAGGCCCACCCCTATATTGAATCCAATGATGGAGAAATGATATTTTAAACTTTTGATGTTTATTTACAAGTCTTCATTCAGAATGTTTTACACTTCTATCATAAAGAGTGTACATATCTTCTATGTACCAAACACCGAACAGAGTCTGCATGTCAACTCTTTGTACTAAACACCAAACCAGCTTGTGTGTCAGTTCTTTGTACTAAACACCAAATCAGTGTACATGTCAGTTCTGTGTACTAAACACTGAACCAGTGTGCATGTCAGTTCTGTGTACTAAACACCAAACCAGTGTGTGTGTCAACCCTGTGTACTGAACACCAAACCAGTGTGAGTCAGTTCTGTTTACCAAACACCAAACCAATGTGCGTGTCAGTTTTATGTACTAAACACCGAACCAATCAGCATGTTTTCTATGTACTCACACTGCACCATCGTCGCTAAGTATGAGCCACTATTCTCTGGCAATTTACTTTCTAATTTTGGATATTAACACTATGCCTTCCATCTAGGTGGACACCTACATGCATTAAGAGTCTATCCAAATAATTATAAATGTGTCGCCTCTTTACTTTTGTTTGATGCGATTGTTTGCTAACATCAATCTAATATATCATCTGAATGTAATTTGAACCAAGCAAAACTGTTGGCAAAAATGTGCTCAGTTGGATTTTATGCTAAATGAAAACTTGCCTATGCTTATTGGAAAACCTCCATTGAATAATCTACAGTTATGGGGTTGCTTAATTTTTGCATGTTGTTAAATTCTTCAGTTTTGGAGGTAAGTAAATCATCCAGACAGTCGGCAATCCCATTATGCCTAAATAGAAGTGATCAGTTTTGAAAAAGATTACAGAGTTTGCTATGTACTAAACACTAAACCAGATGTTTGTATTGTTACATGTAGGCTCATACAAAAGTAACAAAGAAAAAAGTGAAGCCAACAAGCTTTGTAAAATTTGACAAATTAATTTATTTCCCTAGAAAACAAGGTAAAAATATGAAAAAGGACTTACGGTTTGTGAATCTAATCCAGAAATTAATCTTAGAATTTAAAAATATAAGTCCTATCACTAAAAAGTTCTAAATGAATCAAAGTTTGAATCCCAGTGAAGTTCCAAGATGGAAGGCGATGATGTCCTCTATCCTGTTTAGTGTTGATGTGTCAACAGTTCCTTGTTGAATTTTATGAATCAAGAATAATATTCTGGCTTTAGAATTCTGAATAATTTCCAACAAATGTCTTTGTCCAAGAAATTTTATGAGCACTGGTATTTTCCAGGGAATACAAATTATTAAATCCAAAAGATAGAAGAATTTTAAATCAAGCTGGCATCAGTATTAAAAACATCTTGAGCTCTAAAGTGTAAAATACAACTGTCTATTTCACTATAAAATATCTGTTTTAACCCTTAACTAAAACACAGTTTAGACCCCATGATGGGTCACGTGATCACTTAATCTGAACAATGCAGTAAAATAATATATCAGTTAGCACATAGGCTAGTATAGCCTTAGCTAAGAATCAATGATTCCCGCACTGGAAATGAATTTTAAAAAACGTTTGTTTACAACAGAGCTGATGCAAGCCAAGAATGACCTTGATTACGACCAATGATTTTCACTCTTTGTTTACCAATTTTGAACCAAGGTCAGGAATTAGGTCAGCTAAAAATATAATGTAGCAACACTACTGCGTTTTAATCAGACAAAAAGAACTGAACTGAATTTTCTGAAAAAATTGCCAATTCCAGTGAATAAAGTTATCATTACAATAACATGTAATGAAACAAAAATAAAATAAAAGAGAATTTAAAATTAACACACAAGCAATTAAATTACATATATGTAACACTTCCCTCCAAAAAAGAAAAGAAAGATTTATATAATAAAGCTTTCTTTTTACCATATGTTAATTATACATGAGGTAAAACAAAATTACATAAGAAGAATTCTTATGAATGATACAAAGTGTACATGAAATAATATTTCTATACACGGGAAAGTGCATCTGCAATTAAATTGTATTTTCCCTTGATGTGCCTAATGTCAAGATTATATTCTTGTAACAACAAACACCACCTTAATAATCTTTGATTTTTATTTTTCATCTTGTCAATGAAAGTAAGGGGGTTGTGATCACTAAACACAACAATCGGAGAAGGAGCTGAACTAAGGTAAACCTCAAAATGTTGTAATTTCTTTGGTGCTTATTTAATTTCTTCGAAAAATAGCACACTGGATGATCAACACCATTTGTATCTTCTTGAATCAATACTGCTCCAACCCCAACATCACTTGCATCAACAGATAGTTTAAAAGATTGACTGAATTTTGGAGCTGTAAGAACTGGTGCACTTTTAAGTATGGCCTTTAACTTGTCAAAAGCCTCCTAACATTTTTCAGTCCAAAGAAACTTGTTTTTCATGCTCAATAAATTTGTCAGGGGTTCAGCAATATTAGAAAAATTGGAACAAAATTTCCGATAGTATCCGGCCATACCCAAAAATCGCATCAGTTGCTTTTTACTGACAGGCACAGGGAAATCAGAGATAGCTTTGACCTTAGCATCTATAGGTTTAACTTGACCATGTCCTAGAAAAGTTACACAAGCACGACAGAACTCACTTTTGGATAAATTGATTGCCAAGCTTGCATCAATGAGTCTGTCAAAGAATTTATGAATTGTTGCTAGATGTTCTTTTCAGGTGTCGTTGTAGATGATGACATCATCAATGTAAGCATCACAATTATCTAGACCAGAAGTAATCATATTCATCAAATGTTGAAAGGTACTTGGAGAGCCCTTCATCCTGAACGGCATTACTTTGTATTGATAAAGTCCATCTCGAGTCACGAATGCTGAAATTTCCTTTGCCCTTTCCGTTAGTGGAATTTGCCAAAATCCTTTCAGAAGGGCAAATTTGGTGACATATTTGGCATTTCCAATTTTATCAATGCAGTCATCGATTCTTGGTAATGGAAATGAATCTATTTTTGTCACACTGTTCACCTTCCTATAATCAGTGCACATAGGGAAAGTTTTATCTGGTTTCGGAACAAGTATACATGGTGAACTCCAATCACTTTTACATGGCTCTATGAAATCATTCTCCAGCAAATATTGAATTTCCTTTTTGAAATATTCCTGTTTGAGAGGGTTCATCCTCTATGGGTGTTGTTTCACAGGTTTGGAAATTTCAGCATCATGAAAAATTTTATTTGTCCTTGTAGGAATATCTGGAAATAAGTGCTCATATTCAAATAACAACTGTTTAAGTTCATTCCTTTCTTGTTGTTGCAAATGTAAAAGTTTCTGGTCTAGATTATTCATAATTTCCAAATTCCGAAGGTTTGTCGCTCCAAAATCAGTAGAGTCCGATTGAATTTCTTCACTTACATCCTTAGTGAGTGGGACAGGTACAACTAAATTAATTGTATGATTTACCTGGCTGTCTCTCTCAATATACTGGTACTCCTTTAATTTATTTAGATGAGAGTACTATTATTATAATTTAACTCATTTATTTTCTTCCTAACTTTGTAAGGGCTGTAAAATCTAATTTGAAGAAAATTTTGAAGAATGAGGAAGAGAGAATGAACTCTATTACAAGACACAAAACTTCTCTCAATTAAGGTTCTGTGAAACCAAAATTTCACTTTTGACTTGAATTGCTGAGTGCCAGATTCAAGCATAACTAGCTGGAAAATTCCAGACATAAAATTTGACCCATGACCAGATTGAACAGATTTGAGAAGGCCAAATTGAGTAAAAAACTTTATCAAAGCTTTTACTATAGTTTTGGTTTTAATATTCCTCAAAGGAATTGCCTCTGGGAACCTTGTTGACGCACACATAATGGTCAACAAGTATTGGTTGCCTGACTTGGTCTTAGGTAAGGGACCAACACAGTCTACCGTTATTCTGCTAAATGGTTCGTCAAATGCAGGAATTGGTTGCAGATAAGCCTTAGGTATGTTCTAATTGGGTTTTCCTACCATTTGACAAGTATGACAAGATCTACAGTATTTACAAACATCACTTTTGATTTTTGGCCAATAAAAGTGTGTCAAAATCTTGTGATAAGTCTTATTAATCCCTAAATGACCAGCCAGAGGAGTTTCATGGGCCAGACTAAGTATTTCCTGTCTGTAAGATTTTGGAACTACAATCTGATAGTTCACTGACCACTGGTCACTAGGAGGTACCTCGGGAGGTCTCCATTTTCTCATAAGAATTCCATTTTTATGAAATAACAGACGGGTACTTCTGTGGCTTCAGTTTCACTAATGGCCCTTTGAAACAAACAGGAGATCTCAGGATCTTTTCCCTGTTCGACGACAAGTGATTGTCATTTATCACCCTGATTAGATAAAAGAGAATGAGTATTTAAAAGAGGATCACTGTAATCAATACCTTTTGATTGATCCAAACAAGGAGTGAAAGTGACCTCATCAAAAGCCTGACCAATACATGTGTCAGCTAAAGGAATATTTTCCTTATTGGAATCATTCTCAAGAGCTTTCTTTGCCATAGCTCTAGTAACTGCACAAGCTGGATATAAATCAGGGAATTCTTTTTCAATTGGATCGACTTTCTGATCCAAAGAAGGCTTGTCAGTTACAAGTTGATTAACCACAACCTTGTCTCCAGCTAGGTCATTGCCTAGTAACAAATGAATGCCCTGAATGGGTAAAGAAGACACCATTCTGACTGTCACAGGTCCTGAAACTAAGTCTGATGACAAATTTACAGAATGGAGAGAAACATTAACAAAGCCGCACTCTACTCCCTGAATAAGGACACTCTCATTAGAAGAAGACTTCTCAGAAAAAGGCAAAGTACCTGAATATAAAAGAGTCTGAGAAGCTTCTGTATCCCTTAAAATTTTAATAGGGATAGAATTGGCCAAATCACCCAAGAGTGATATAGAACCCTTCGACATGAATGGTTCATAATTCTCCATAATAAAATCAGACTGGGGCTTATTAGACCCAACAAATGTATTGCTTTCAATTTCATGGCCGTGACCTTGACCTCTTAGAAATAAGAGCATTTGGGATAGGTCTATCTTGATTCTGATGCTTATATTTCAGTTTGAAGCAATCAGAAATGACGTGTCCTTTCTTCATACAATAGGTACACGTAGGAATAGACAAGGATTTTGAATCAAGGTTATCAGAAGCTTGATTTTTAAAAGTTGTGCCAGATTGAGTTTTAGGAGGAGTCGTATTAGGCTGAAATACCTTTTTTACCAGAGGACTGCTGAGTGAAAGTCTTGCTTACAACAGGAACTTTATGAGTTAAAGAATACTCATCAGCGGCACAAGCAACATTTTCCAAGGTTTCAGTCTTATGCTCGTCAAGATAAGTCTTAATGTCACTATGGACACAGTTCCTAAACTCTTCAACTAACACGAGTTGTTAGAGACTTTCATAATATTTGTTAACCTATCTAGAAGAGCACCGCCTATCAAATAACTGCTCTTCTTCTCTTGCAAATTTGACATAAGTCTTGTCAGTGGATTTTCTATAATGCCTGAATTTTTGCCGATAAGCCTCAGGGACTAACTCATAACCCTTCAAGATACAGCTTTTAACCACATCATAGTTAGCACTCTGTTCTAGTGACAGTGAAAAATAAATATCACTAGCTCTACCAGTAAGTACAGATTGTAATAACAGAGTCCAATGCTCCCTTGGCCACTTCAAATTTTCTGCAATTTTTTCAAAATGAGGAAAATATCTGTCTACTTCTTTTTCCAGAAAAGGGGGCACTAACTTGATATTTTTGAAAACATCAAAAGCATAGGAGTGTTTTCATTTTGCCAGCTCTAATTCTTTTAACCGAATTTGAAATTCCCATTCTTCCTTTTCTCTTTGCATTTGCCTTACTTCCCTTTCTCTTCCAATTTGTATCTTTTCTATCTGAAAGTGAACCTGTCTTATCTCTAATTCCAACTTTTTTAGTTGGACTTCCATTTTCAAAATGTCCAAACACTCCTCTGTAAAATTAAAAAATTCTCTACTTTTGATGATATTGTGAAAAAGCCTGTTGATTTCACTAAAAATTTCAAACAAAATGTAAAATAGTACTTGGGATTTAAAAAATTCTGAAAACTATGGGAAATTTAATTTTAAAAAACAATTTTCTTAAATATTTTAGCCAAAATTCATATATCCCGGACGAGCCCCCAAATTTCTTTGTTACGTGTAGGCTCGTACAAAAGTAACAAAGAAAAGAGTGAAGCCAACAAGCTTTGTAAAATTTAACAAAATAATTTATTTCCCTAGAAAACAAGGTAGAAGTATGATAAAGGACTTACAGATGGTGAGTCTAATCCAAACATTAATCCTAGAATTTAAAAATATGAGTCCTATCACTAACAAAGTTCTCAATGAATCAAAGTTCGCATCCCGACGAAGTTCCAAGATGGAAGGCGATGATGTCCTCTATCCTGTTTAGTGTTGATGTGTCAACAGTTCCTTGTTGAATTTTATGAATCAAGAATAATATTCTGGCTTTAGAATTCTGAATAATTTCCAACAAATGTCTTTGTCCAAGAATTTTTATGAGCACTGGTATTTTCCAGGGGATACAAATTATTAAATCCAAAAGATAGAAGAATTTTAAATCAAACTGGCATCAACATTAAAAACACCTTGAGCTCTAAAGTGTAAAATACGACTGACTATTTCACTATAAAATATCTGTTTTAACCCTTAACTAAAACACAGTTTAGACCCCATGATGGGTCACGTGATCACTTAATCTGAACAATGCAGTAAAATAATATATCAATTAGCACATAGGCTAGTATAGCCTTAGCTAAGAATCAGTGATTTCCACGCTGGAAATGAATTTTAAAAAACGTTTGTTTACAACAGAGCTGATGCAAGCCAAGAATGACCTTGATTACGACCAATGATTTTCACTCTGTGTTTACCAATTTTGAACCAAGGTCAGGAATTAGGTCAGCTAAAAATATAATGTAGCAACACTACTGCGTTTTAATCAGGCAAGAAGAACTGAACTGAATTTTCCGAGGAAAAAAAAAATTGCCAATTCCAGTGAATAAAGTTATCATTACAATAACATGTAATGAAATAAAAATAAAATAAAAGAGAATTTAAAACTAACACACAAGCAATTAAATTACATATACATAACAGTATTCTATGTCCGAAACACCTAACAAGATGTGTGTATTCTGTGTACTAAACAAGAAGTTAGATGTATGTATTCTGTATATTAAACACCAAGCCAGATGTGTGTATTCTATGTACTAAACACCAAGCCTAATGTGTGTATTCTATGTACTAAACGCCAAGCCAGATGTGTGTATTCTATGTACTGAACACCAAGCCAGATGTGTATATTCTGTGCATTAAACACCAAGCTAGATGTGTGTATTTTATGTACTGAACACCAGGCTAGATTTATAGGTTACTGCATTTGTATGGGGAAATACGAACGAGTTTTTCGGATGGTTATACTGCACGACCTTGGGAGTGCAGTATATCCATCCACAAAACGAGTTCATATTTTCCCATACAAATGCAGTAACCTTTTTATTATATGCTTATTTTCTTATTCTACCCAAGGCTTAAATATATAAACAAAAGTACACTACGAGAAACAAAGTAACTGAATGTATGCCGTATTCCAAACTAAATACACAAGCGTAGCTGCATCATTACACAACAACATTATAAATGCGCACGTAACTCCGCCCAGACAAATTTGAAGTTGGTCGCGTGCTAGACGTAAGTTTCGAAAGAAAATGGCGTTTGGTCTATTTAAAATTGAAATTTGGAGTAATATTGTTAATGAATGCGCATTACAACAACTTTTCCATTTGATCTGGAATGAATACGTTTTGGTATTTTTGTTGATTCGACGCAGTTTCGTGATTATGGTCTGGATTTATCTACATGAAGTAACGTACATCGGATACCAGCAGCGTCTGCCAATTTAATCGTATTGAAGTGTGTTGACATCGGAGTGCGTGTTTCTCTTCTGTCATTGAATGATTCAGATCATAATGTGGGAAAAATATGAAGTCTTTCAATTGCAATTATCGAAAAGACGCCGTGGAATTTAATGTTTATTTCATTTTGAGTGCAGTAAGGAGGATGTAAGTGCACTTGGAATAAACTCGAAATTACAGTACAATTTCGAAATGTGTAATCAAGCTTGAGAAACCATGACATGGTTCATGTAATTCGGATTTGCAGAACTACTAAAGTACATTTTGAGGAAATTCAAGATGTAAAATTGTAAGTATATTTTTGCCATTTTTATTACCAGCTAAAGAAGACAGTTTATATCTTATAAGTTGCATGTTATTGTAAGGACCCTGTCTGGCGTCTGTAGCTAGCCTAAATCTGAAACATTGTATCAAAAAAGTTAGTGCGGAATGTGCCAAGCAGTTTGTATGTGTCAGTCCACTAAACATCTGCTTTAGTTCATTCAGAAACAAATTGTTTGTTTACAGTAGAAAGTAGTTCCTTTATTCGCGAGAATGCAGTATGAATTGAGCGCGAGGAGTTCAGTATCGCAAAATATTGCACGATTCTGACAATGTAAAGTTAACGGAGAAAAAAATGAGCATATAATAAATATGTATTCTGCATACTAAACACCAAGCCAGATGTGTGTATTTTATATACCAAACACCAAGCCAGATGTGTGTATTTTATATATTAAACACCAAGCCAGATGTGTGTATTTTATATACTATGTACTAAATACCAAACCAGATGTATGTATTCTATGTTCTAAACATCAAGCCATATGTGTGTATTCTGTGTATTAAACACCAAACCAGATGTGTGTATTTTATGTACTAAACACCAAACCAGATGTGTGTATTATATGTATTAAACACCAAGCCAGATGTGTGTATTCTATGTACTAAACACCAAGCCAGATGTGTGTATTCTATGTACTAAACACCAAGCCAGATGTGTGTATTCTATATACTAAATACCAAACCAGATGTATGTATTCTGTATACTAAAAAAAGCCCGATGTGTGTATTCTATGTACTAAACACCAAACCAGATGTGTGTATTCTATGTACTAAACACCAAGCCAGATGTGTGTATTCTATGTACTAAACAAGCAGCAGGGAGGGTGAACAGACCACTTTTCGTAGAACCTTTATTTTTGAAAAATAAGGGTTCCTACAAGGGCTAAAAAAATTATGTTTGAAATAAAACGACTACGAACATTTTGAAAAATGGAACCAAAACATATCACATACATGTGGTCACCACCCCCCACCCCCGCTGCTGTCGATTTGAAACCAATGATTTATCGACTTGAATAAATTCAAAAATAAACAGCATTCCACTGGGGTCCCTTCTGCCGGTAAAGCCTTTTACCAATAAGATCCTAAGAGTCCCTTGTTGAGGCCTTAAGCCCACAGGTCATTCTTTCATCGGTTAAGATCTGTCTTATGGTCCACAGGCACCTTATTGAGACTTTTTGGTCTGGCAGACATTCTTTCTGAATGCCCCTATGTGGGTACCCTTCAGTGGTCACGAGTTCACATCACCCTGCTGTTTATTTTAGGGGCGAAAGCGCATAGATACCCCCCCCCCAGCGAATTCCTAATGTGCGAAACGAAATATTAGAAATTCAGAGGGTTGTCTAGGCACTGCGATTTCATGTAAACCCCCCCCCCCCCAAATCAAACCCCGGGGTAAGTGCAAAACTGCACTCGCCACGTTGTTTGACGTTGGCGAAGTTACATGAAATCTCATGGGGCTTGTTTGCTTACGCCCCCAATTATTAAGTAAATAATAATTATTAAAGAAAACGGCATCCTAACGCCACCCCCGACATATGTCTGATACGGGGAATCGACCCATGGACCTCGAGTACGAGATCAAGATGTGCTACCGCTGCACCATGTTCCACTTACAAATATACTTTTCAAAAATAAATATAAAAGCTATCTTAGCCTTGACTCAGTCACCTTGATGTTGTCAACGACGATAAGTATATACTATCAGATTCTAAATATAATCTGCAATTTTTCATATTTCTGCCGTTTTTGCCTTGGTTAAAATATTATATTTTCAAGCCTCTTGACGCAGCCAAGGCAGAACTGTGTTAGTAATATGCGTTGGATTGATATTATTCTGGTTCATTCTGTCTGAACAATAAAAAAAATCGATAATGACTACATATATCACCGGTGAAATATCTATAGCGTGGTTCGTCCTGGTTTTATTCAACAGATTTTTGAGCTTGAATCTTCAGACTTTAGTGTTTGATGGATACGGGATTGGGAAATCGAAGTCAAAGAAGAACATGACTGTATAGGTATGAAACTATTAATTATCTATGCACCGTTTTCAAGACTACGCTATATCCTTGATAGTGTCAGGGGAAATAACTGCTTAATTATTCTATCGTTGTGACAGAGTTATTCAGCATCAATGACCAAATATTCTATCAATACCTATAGGATACCTCGATCTAGGATCATGCAAGTTTATCGTGATAAATCCGTGTGGGGTAGCTTGTGCTTTTGAAAAGAAATTTTTAAATTTAATCATGTCCATATCCCCTGAACACCAAGTTTGATGAATATTTCGCAGCGTATGTGTATCGACTCCATTAAACACAACTAAAATATTACAGTTATCCCTGACCACTTTTGGAATTTCTGTATGTGTATAACGCTGGGTAACATAAATCACGTCTGTAATTTTATGTTTACCTCTGGAAAATATCCGATCTGGATTTGATTATTTGTCCAGCATTAATCATCGTATACCACAAGATTATTGATAAATCCGTCAAGGTCATCTACGGATGGGGCTTCATCAATATCAGTAATAAAATCAATAATATTATCGCCGTTTTCATTAAACGACTTTGCATTTTCATTAAAATCCTTAAGTACTTCATAGCATCGCTGATCATCCACGGATGGAGCCACTAAATATAATTTATCCCACTTGAGCCATCTTATTATCAAATTAAGCAATAATTGTGTTTTGCCTGATCCAGATGGACCTATTATGATTGCCCTAATAGAATTTGGCAATGCTGGCTGATGCTTGACTGGTTCTTGTTTTCATGTCGCTGAAAAGTCAATTATATCCATATGATAAATAATATGAATCTATATTGTGTTCGATGCAAGGCACCCACCCCCACCACTGGATTAACAACAATAATAACAAAAAATAAAAGGCGTGCATTCACAGGTAAGTGTGAAAAATGTGGTACAAAAAAATACAAATTTATTTCGTCTAGTACAAAGACAGGAGGTGATATCGCCGCTTCGTTGGGAAAATTACCAGGGGTTCCGTAGGCGAAATATCCCGGAAAAAAACACCTACCCGGATACAATTATTGTGGTCCTGGAACTCGACTTTATATTCGACTTGATGATCAAAATCAACCGCGACCTGGAGAGTATCCAGTAAATAAGATTGATCAAACGTGTCATATTCATGATGTCGCGTATAAGAGTAATGATTTGCAACAAAGACATCTCGCAGATGCAAAGTTTATTCACGCGTTAAATTTCATAAAGAATAAATCTCTCAAAGAAAAACTCGCTAGTTTTCTAGTAAAATCTGCTATGAAGGGTAAAATAATGCTAGGGGCTGGGTAATTAATTATATAACTATTATAATGGAGTCCATTTATTATAGCCCAAAAGGATATTGGAAGGGCAGAGCAGCGATTAGTAAACTTGCTGAAGCAGCAAAAGTCTCACGTGCTGTTGCTGCAGCGTGGTTAGCACGACAGGCAATATGGCAAATCTATCTACGTCCACCTAAAAAAATTCAGTACGTGTATTTTAATGTCAGCGTTCCCAATGAAGTTCCTCAAGCAGATATTTTGTTTTCACCACATGATACTATTAAAACACGTGGACGTCAATCACGCACATATAAATACGCGTTAACTGTCGTTGATGTTGCAAGTAGATACAAAGAAGTAGAACCATTATCAACAAAAACAACATCTGAAGTTGCATCTGCGTTTGAACGAATTTATCAAAGAGGACCTTTGCGATGGCCACAGTTACTACAAGTTGATCCTGGCAAAGAATTTCTTGATGCAGTATCATCGCTGATGAAAAAGCATAATGTCAAAATCAGACAAGGACACACTACAATTCATCGTGATCAGGCAATAGTTGAACGATTTAATCGAACACTCGCTGAGCGGTTATTTGGATACCAGTATGCAAAGGAAATAATTCAGAGCGACATGAGATCTCGTGAATGGGTTGCAAGATTACCGAGTGTGATAGCTGCGTTAAATAATGAAATTACTCGTGCATCTTCTATGAAACCTATTAATGCAATTACAAAGAAACATATACCCCGTAGCGATGGCTACGGACAACGACGAGACTTTTCACAACAGCCAGTGTTAGGTAATGTGACTGTAAGGTATTTATATGAACCTGGTGAACTTGAAGGGGGTAAAAAATGAGCAACTGATCCTATCTGGAGTGTGACCACACATAAAATTTCTAGCGTGGTTAGATCCACGGGTAGACCCGTCATCTACAGACTAGATTCAACTGCTTCTCAACGTGGATTTGTACGTGAACAATTACAAGTAATTCCTGAAGACACACAGTTACCACCGCGTTCACTTTTGTAAACTAGCACCTCTACGTCGATTACATTCAAGACATGTCAATGTGACATTATCACTTGTATGACCAAGATCACTATTAATTCTGTCTACGGTGAACTGTCTCATAGCATATTACAGTTACAACTTGCACAATGCTTATTCTGTCGTTGTTTTAGTATCATAATCAATTCAGTATCAATATAAAAGTCGCGATTATTTTTTTTGTCACATTGCTTATAACCAAATAGTTTTTTTCTTATTACGCCAACACCTTCGTTGTTGCTAGCAGTTTGATTATTATTTTCTGTAAAATTCATAATAACCCTGTGTAGTTGAGATATTCTTCAGACTCGAGATACTGCGAGGTAAACTTAATTTGACCATTCGATTCTATCATCGACAATCCAGATATTTGTATCAGTAATAGTTAGTCCTTGTGACGAATGAATCGTTATAGCGTATCCTAATTTCCATGCAGTTTTATCCATGATCAACGCGCTCTCAACAACATCAACATCAACCAAAACAATATCATTCAATACAAGATTTTGTTTTTCATTTGTTCCTGGAATTTCAACTTTAATATTTTGTCGTCGAGTATCTGCTGGGCGATAACATAATGGTACGGGTAGATTTGAAAATTTTTCTTTATGTGACAGAAATAATTTCTCTTGCAATTCATCACGAACTATTTTTCTACTCGCAACTATTAAATCATTTGGACTCCATAAATTCCAAAAATCGTTCACAGGAGTTTCCGGAATTATTTCACGCATTATCTCACATTGTATTCTGTCTGGATGTAGTCTGATTAATCTTTTAAATTCTTTCAGAGGTTCATCAATAGCTCTATGATCGTTTATTTCTTCATAATAGTCCACAAATGATTTTAACCACTCATGTGGAGACTGCCTAACGAAAGGTGGTGGCTGACCATGATCGCCGCACATAATTACCGCAGTATTTTTCGTTAATAACCAATTAAGAAATATTTTTAGTGTTTCTAACGACACCGTACGAATCTCATCCCAAATGATGATTTTGGGAATATATTTCTCACCCATTCGCTCAGGTGTCCAAGCAAGTATCTCCACACCATCTGAAGAAACTATGGTATGTACACGATTTTACTCCTCGTTGTTTTATTTCTCTTGCTAGTCTGTGTGTAGGTGTAGGTGTCAACACAATCATATCTGAACTCTCATGAAATAATTCAATGGCACGTGTTGTTTTACCAGAATCTCCAGGTCCATTGAGATAAATGGTTTTATGTCTGGCCATGGGATCAAATACAGATGGTGATGTTGATACTGGTATTTGATTGTCATCACCGTAGTATATTTCTTTGATATCAACATCTGCTGATTCAGAATAATCGAGTATACTTTCGTGTTTTATTCTCCATGATCCCCATTCACGATTACCGAGTAACGGTTTTACCAAATCCACGTACGCGCTATTTATATAAAACGAATCCGTAGCAACTCTGACAGCGTAACAAGAAAATCTATTTATCATCGATAATAAATTTATAGAAACGTAAGCGAGCATAGAAGATGTTAAATGAGTAAATTGCAGTGACTCACCATCGATATAACTCACGATTGTACCTAATTTAATTCCTTCTGATAAATAAGCATTACTTCTGCTTATAAATATTCCTTTGTTCGTTGTATCAGTAATTATAAAATCTAACTCAGCATCATCCATAATTAATCTTGTACAATGTCGTTTATGATCATATGAACCGCCTTGAGTAAATTTACCAATTATTTTTCTACCGAGATCTTTGGCAACTTTATTTTCATAATCAATTGTATCCCAGTCTTCATCAGGATCTGTCGGTGAATATTTCTTTTGTTGTGGTAACCACACTTGTTTCTGCGGATGATATGATATAATAGCTTCACTTACACTCAACGACATTAAGATTTCAGTATCAAGCATGTATCGTAATAGCACTATTGGAACCCAATATTTTTCTGAGAAATGTCTAGCAAACCACGCATAAACGATCGGATGAAGGTTATTACAAAACTTAAATGATTTTACACAAGCAAATCCAGTTAAATCAAAATCAGGTAATGGTCCATTAATCTCAACTCCTGTCATTTCATGTGTCGGATGTCCGATGTCCGAATCTTTCAAAATATCCAGAACAGTCTCCGTATCCAAGAAAACTCCCAGGATAACACGCAACCATATCAACCGATATAACTTTACGATGATCGTATTTGGTATTCCATAATCCGCCATGTCCATATTCGACACAACTATGTTGAATATCTTCAAGGAATTCTGATCGTGTTGGTTTCCATGAATTTTTCTCCTGAGCAAAGTGAGCCGCATCTGATGGAACTGTAAAACAATTATTCAGTAATCATTCAACTTCAACATCATCAGAATTATATTTCAGTGCAAGATTCTTCATTTCTTCATGGAGAGATTCTCTACGGTAAATCTCTCCATTAGGTTGTACAAATTGATCATAATTTACGGATTCTGAACTCTGAAATAACCAAACAGATACAGGATCATTCTTACTGATATCGCTGATAGCATCAAATATATAATCATCATAAAATCTGACTATTCTGTCTCGTGGAAATATTGTTAC